>JBBWSJ010000162.1:0-85067 GCA_038088505.1 Diaporthe velutina
ATAAAATCTTTTTATTTAAAATTAAATAGGGTAGTAAAGTTTAGCTATTAAAGTTTTACTTTATAAAGAAAATAATACTTAACTTATTATATAATATAAATAGTTTATTATATTTATTAATAGTATAATAATTAATTAATATATTATTAGAATGTTTAATTAATATAGTTAAATTATTATTATTAAGTAAGGGGTAAGATTATCCTTATCTTAATTTATTACCTTTTAAATTAAAATTTATAAAAGTTAAAAAAGGAGATTTTAATACTTTTTTATAATATTAAAGTTATAACTATTAATTATAATAGTTATTTAAGGGTTAAAATATAGTATATATATAGGTTATATTTTATAATTATTTAAAGGAGCACTAGAGTATTTAAAAAGTACTTATTATTATTTATATATAGCTAGCTAGTGTTAGATAGCTGCTAGCTGCTTACCTTTAATGCGCTACTATAATATTATTACCTTATTTATAATTTTAATATAATCCCTTAAAGAAAAACTAAAAATAAAAGTTAAAATTTAATAATTAATAATTAAGTAATATATAATAATATTTTATTAAAAAGTATAATTTATAAACTATTTATAAATTATTTATATTTTTTAAATTTCTTTATTAAATTAAAATAATAATAATAACTTATAAAGTAAAAGATAATATAATTATAAATAATATAATTTTTACTATATAAGGCTTTTAATAATAACTATTTAATTTTTTATAAATTAGTATATACTAGTTACTATTATTTTATATTAAAAGTTTTAATATTTAATAGTATATATTTATACTAGCGCTATTAATAAGTTATTAAGCTTAATATTAAGCTAGCTATTAAAGTTAAAGCTATTTCTAGCTATAAGCTAACTAATTTAATACTATTAAATATTATATTAAACTTTTTACTATATAACTTAGGTATAAATATAAATTACTTAAAATAAATAATATAAAGCTATAGTTTTTAAATAAGAAGGATTTGTTAGCTTTAATTATATAATAATTATAACCTTACTTCTAAATTATAAGACTATTTAAAAACACTTATTTAGCTATAATAAAGATTAAGAGATAATTTAACGCAGTATATACTATTATTACCCAATCTAGTAAAATAACTACACTTTACTACTTTAAATAATATAAATATACTAAGCTAATATAGTTATAAAAAATAAACTTTAATAAGTATATTAATATTAAAGTATACCTAAGGCTAGTATAATATAAAGAAACCTTTATAAAGATTAATATACTCTTAAAGGTATTTAAAAGCTATAAGGGCTATTTTAATAAAATTATAAGATTAATATATTTAATAGTAAAGTATTAATAAAAGTACCTTATTAAAAAGGAAAGGTACTACCTTAATAAAACCTTTAAGAAGATTAGCTAGTAAAATGTTAAGCTATATATAATTAGTTTATAAAATAGTTATAGTTTAATAAATATAATTTAAAAATAATAATAATAGGTTTGTTACCCTTATACCTAGGAAAGCTTACCCTACTTATAAGTAATTAAATTTATATATATTTTATAATTTTATGATATATATAATATAGTAGTATATAGTATTAATAAATATTTAATTAAATACTTATAATAAGTATAATAATGCTTTATTAATTTTATAATATATAAATATTATATAAATTCCTTAATTATAGTTAAGTGCTATATAATATGCTAGTAGCTAGAGGTTTAAATTACCTTAAAAATAAGTAAATAAATATAGTTTAAATATTAATAGTATATTAATAAGATAATATATTATATAAATCTTATAATATAATTTAAAACTTTAAATTACTTTTAAAGTGTATTATATATTATGTATTTATATTATTTATATTATAATATATGTATTTGTATTTGTATTTGTATTAGTATATTTGTATTTGTATTTGTATTATTTTAGAATTTCTATATTTGTATTTGTATTTATATTATTAGAAATCTGTATTTGTATTTGTATTTGTATTATGTATTATTTGTATTTTTATAGCTCTAAGCACGGAGTTCCATCTCATAGGTTTTATTTAAGCGAGAAAGTTTGATTCTAGGTTTAGGGGAGAACCCCTTGTCCAGAGAGCATGGTCTTGGGGGTGTTAGGGTTTACCCCTAGTATGCCCCTAACCCCCCCCCCCCGTTATATCAACCATGGGTTGGGGTGAAACCTAGAACACACCCCCTTGCAAACCCTCCTAGCAGGGTGTACCTAAGGATTGTGTGCTACTGGCTGCCCTGCCAGTGACTATTGTAGGGTGTAAGGCCCCATAATTAACTTTCTTAGCACCTGCCCTTATAGTTTTATACTTCTAGCTAGATGTTTTATATTAGACTCTGAGAAACTGAATTTACTTAAATACTAAGGGGCTGTTTGCCTCTATTCTCCTCCTTTAAGTTTCTTATCCTTTTTTCCTACTATATTCACAGATCCCTCCTTAAGAAGCCGCTACTAACAGCTATTATTGATATTATAAGAGCATAATTTGATTACGTATTTGTTATGGCGCAATTCTTTACGGATAAGAACGATTCTCATATGGGCTTATCGCCCGAAACCATCTACACCCCTCCTGATGAGGTCGACCATGATTCCATACACTGGCGCCGTGATGTTTATATATCCACGTTCGAAAAGCTGGGCCGCATCAGGGACTCATTCACAGACCATGTCGCGGAACTAAAAGCCAGCCCGAGGGCATCCAATAGGCGCAACAGCAAGAGAACCAATTCCAATTTTGGTAAACAGATCGCCGCTGATACAGAAAATGATGCGGGATCTGTCAGGTTTATGGAGACACTGCTGGCCGCTTTCACTGCTTGGCTAGCAGATATTGAAGACTCTGTCAAGACGATTGGAGAATTGTCCTCTTCTTATGAGTCTGGTCTTGATGGGGTCCTCATACAAGAGATTGTTACTTCTCGTGTGAGAGAGTATGAAAACAGTCTCGAACAGGCCGAGGGGAATCTCTACCAGGGGCCCACTACGCGCTCTCAAACTCGAAGCCCCTTGTCTTCTATTTCTGTACCATCCTTTGGACGTACTGATCTTTTGAATCTACTCAACCAACTCCCCGACTTTCCAGGGAGGCCCACAAAAGTTCACCCTTCCCTGTGGATGCATAATCATTTGGGATCACGATATGTGACGACAGATATTTCGTCGCCCTCCTCATACTCACGAGAGAACTACTTTTTATCTCGACCCTTTATTCTCCTTCCCTTTATCATCCGACCGTGGACCGACGCAATTTTCACTTCCAATGACCTCTCATGGTCAAATTCATCTAAGAACATTGAGACTCGGTCATCGATTATCGCGCGAGCAAGGCCGTTGACGGATGTCAACCTTCTCTACTTTGCAACGGGAACAGGCCTTCTACGTGCCAGTATTTTCCTTCTTTCGAAAAGTCTCCGGTGCAAATACTCATCCGACCTCGACCTTCTCCTCGCACTAACACCGTCAAATTATTTTTGCAATCTCCAGCACGGCGGGCATGAATTTCAGTGCGACAACTGCGACGATTACAAAACGGCCCGCCTATCCCTGGGAATAAGCCCTGGCGACGGCGTGACTCATCCGGTTGTAAGTCCACGACGACGTAGCACAAGGCGCTCCACGCGGACAAACTACGTTCAGACCGAGGGAGAAACATACCCCGTCTTCATCATCCACAACAAACCCAAACCCAGAACTGTTAAAAAAGGGGGGTTAGAGTCGAGAGTCATATCCTATATGGACCGCCAGCTGGGCTATGGGCCACGAGGCATGACAGCTAAAAAACATGCGAGAATAGTGCTCGAAAGTCCGGTCGACAACTCGAAGTCTCTTCGTCAGTTTCTCAGCAGAGTTGTCATTGAATTGGTGGAAGCAGACAAATTGAGGCTCGCTACAGATGCCACGTCGGCCCTGGATGTCACGCTGGAGGATCTGGCATGTTGCACCACTACCCTGAGTGACAGACTCCTCCAGATTGGGCTGCATTGCATGCTAGGTACACCAATGCAAGACCGCCCTGACATATCGATGGTGCCTTCGGCGATGTGGAATCAGTGGGTAGTCAGTTCCAAAGCCGGAGTGCCAGAAGATGATGCGGGACTTGCACAACGCATTGCCTGGTATTTTTACCCGTTTAGGGTAGGAGAAGCTACTGGAGTGCGAGAACACCACAAAGCAAACGGCAATAACCAAAATTACCGGCCGCGCCGCACCGTCGTCATCTATCACAACTCGCACGAAAGCCACGTTTTGGTGGTTTGCTCCATCCTCGACGGCATCTGCGATGTTTTCTTATACGGATCCGGGATGCAAAGACAAGGCATCAAGAATACCTTAGTGGAAGTTGAGGCATGCATAAGTCATCTTTTGACTGTTGTTTTCTCCAAGTCTGCTGGGAAACATGCCTGGTGGAATAAAGACAAGTCGGAATGGGACGCGTTTCCATTTCGGATCCACCAGCACCTTGATGATCCCAACGACTTCCAGGATCCCGAAGTACCTTGCTTTGATGTTGCGAAGTTCCAGATCCTCGATATTGCTACCCGGATTGTTGAAGACAGTTTAGGTGATCTTTTCAGATTCGGTCGATTCAGCCGACGACCAACCTCGGCCGGGTACACTCTTCCATCCACAAGTGAAATAGACATCCAAAAATTGCGATCGGATCTCCAAGACAACCTTATAATTCAAGCCAGACTCCGGCGAGGGCCGGTGATTCGGGAGAGCGCCCAAGATGATAACGAAGACCTAAGTTTGGACCAAGAGGAAAACCTTGGGTCGAGCTCTATGTCAGAGGAGCTCATCGAGGAATGGGAACCATATTGTGGGCAAGACGTGGATGAAATTGTCGAGACGGAAACCCCAATCCTGGTTCCTGAAATTGCGTCATCCGCCGCCGGAGACCAGTCCGACATCTTCCCAGGGTTATCACTACTGTCAGATGGAATACCCGACTATCCAGACGAAGAAATCGAGCGCCGGTTCCTAGCTGCGAACATTGGCATTGTTCAGCGGTCTCAGGTCATGCTAACAGATGACGACCTCCACAGCCTCCTTGAGGCTGCTGGTCCCGATCCAGGCCCACTGGTTGTTTCCGGTTAGTTGCATGTGCCACATGATGGTCGAGACGTCGAGATTTGCGAAGCTAATCATCAAGATACCAGAGGGAGCGCGGCAATGTATCGACAGATTCCGATATTGGTACAAACAGCTGATCGAAAACACCGCCATGGTTGCTGCATCCTACGACAAAGTACCCAAATATGAACTCAGTTCCGAGTGTTGGAAATTTCGGTTGGCGAACGCCTCGAGTGCCTCACGGAAGAGACTGCATAGTTTCTACTGCGACCCTCGCATCACTCCGCTCCATATACAGTGTGCTTTTGGCCAGAAGATCTGGAATCCTGCTTTGCTGGATAGCCTGCCACATATGGATGTTGCGGATAAGCGCGCGATTCCGAATGCTATCGGGCACTATATGCTCGCTGTACGTGGTCCAGGAACTTTGGGTCCAGAAGACCAAATTGGTCTTTATCATGGCAGCGCAACGTCACTCGTTCATACTGCCCATCGAAAAGTTGGCTACAGATCACGGCTTCCCGGTCATGAAAGGACCATTCACGAGGCAAGAGCGAGCACCACTCAACCGAAGCTATTCTGCCAATGGTACGCAGCGCTACCAGGGCACACACACACTTTCTGCGAATTCGCGAGAATCCTCGAGTCGCCCGGGAATCATCCGCCCGCACTCGTCATGAAAGCGCGTCTGTTGACTATGAACTCGGAAGATTTGGGTACAATTTTCCTAGACACTTGCCGGCAGCCGTCAGTGGCTCAGCCAACAATATTTTCAATTTACTCACAGGCGAGTTTTCGGATGTCACAGATCACCAGGCCACCAAGTCTGCCCCGGACTCCATTTCGCGGTTTGAACCTGGTGCTACCCTCGACGCAGGACTGGAATGGATTTTGGAGCCCGAAGCAACCTCGGCTACCTGAGGTGATGACCGACGTGATAGCCAAATTCGACTCTTTCTACCAGAAGACAGGTCGACGGTATATCACACAGGCAGACATAGAAGACATCGCACGCGACCACCCAGCACTAGCCCGCCGAGTTGAAGATGTGACAGATTCAGACTTCCGCGCTGCATACGAAATGGTGTTAGCCTCCCACGAAGTCAAGTACGAGGGTGTTCATGAACAGCACCTCAATCGGAAACTACTTGTCGTATGTGCTGTGATAAAGCACTGCGATGAGGTCACGCCTTCCATGATCATATTGAGAGAAGACGGGACCTATAGCTTGCCAGAAGTAACTAGGATAAACTGGCTCGAAGTGGCGCACATCGCACTCGACCTTGCGCCGAGTTCAATCAGCACAGACTTTGTGTGCCCTTGGAATTGCCAGAGACTTTGGCTTCTCATCGCACGAGACCTTCTCATCACACGAGACCTTCGTTCGACCCACCTCCACCGCAAATTCGCCAATCCATTTGGGACTATCTTACAGAAGCCTGTCTGGGATAGCCTGCGAGGTATGAGCTTCAGAGCGTCCTAAGTAACTAGGTATCTCTCCAGTGTTTGTTCTCTTGCTAATTCCTATTTTACAGCCCTCGTTCCGAGGGTGAACTGGGATTTTGCCCGGACAAGGTCGCGGCTCGGAATACCCGACACGATCTCCAAAAGGATTGACCAGCATGTTCGGTTATATTTCCGGAAAGTTACAACCAAAACCGAGTATCCCCTTCCGTCGGTTGTAGCCATAGATGGTCCTGCCCTTCAACGTTGTCCTCCCACAGAACTATTCAAACAAGACAATTTGAATAAGTTGACTCAAAGCGTAATTCAAGGATTGAAATTAGACTTGGAGAGGTCAGAAGAGTATTTTGTGAGTGATGCTGATTGGGCAAGGCCGGAAATGAAGTTGGCGATATTCAGAAGTCTGACACGTCTTCGAACGTGGCTTGTTCATCACTCTGCCTCACTTACGGAATCAGAATGGGACTCGTGGCAGATATTGCCTGCATGGCCTCAAGTTCCAAATTCGGGACTTCCGGAATCGACAGGCGGAATTAGAAGATGGGAGGACATGTGTAGCGGAGAGATCAGCACCGGACGCGACAACACCCCTGATGCAGCTGACAAGGACTCGGATTTGTTTCTTAGCGACATCAAAGTACTCTCTGAAATCTGGGCAAACCGCCAAGGTCGTGATCATAGCACGCCGGAATCTAAGCTCGCCGACCAGCTGGCCACTAAACAAGACGCGGAGAGAGAAAATGAGGACGATGCTGCGACACCTCTGTTCAACCTGTGGGCACAGTTTACCGACCAGCGGCCCATATTTCAGCAAAAATGCCGCAAGACGAAGAAGCAGCCTAGAAAACGCCACAAAGCCGATATTACTCAAGACCACGAGACAGAGGAATCATCTAGGAAACGCCACAAAGCTAATATCACTCCAGCCCACGAGACAGAGGAATCATCTAGGAAACGCCACAAAGCTAATATCACTCCAGCCCACGAGACAGAGGAACCGTCTAGGAAACAGCACAAAGCTGATGTCACTCCAGCCTACGAGACAGAGGAACCATCTAGGAAACACCACAAAGCTGATGTCACTCCAGCCCACGAGACAGATAAACCGCCTAGGAAACGCCACAAAGCTGATATTGCTCCAGCCTATGAGGTGCCATCTTTAAATGGGCCATTGCAACCAAGCCCAGACACTCGGAATAGTACAGACGATGCGCACTACCAAGAACTTGAACTTGACCTAATGAACAAGGCAAGATACAAAACACAGACTGTGGACGAGTTTTTGGAATATTTCTTGGTTAAGTTGGAAACGAAGCAGGCATGCAACGCCTTGCAGCGCCTTCATGTATTGGCAGGCCTTCGTCGTCTTCGAAATCGCATGGCAAATGACCCGGGATACAGCCCCTACAAGTTGGACACCGAAGACATTGGGTTTTCCAGCGATTATTTTTTCAGGCTTATACGGGACATGCCTTTTCTGCAACAGGTTGGGACAGGTCTGAAGAGATGGAAGGGCACAGGCACCTTTCAGAGTGACAAGTCGGGTGTTACAAACTTGCTCCGATGGAAATTGAGCTCGCTGCTTGATGGAATCTGGTTCATCACTGAGAAGGACTGGAAACGCAAAGTTGCCAACAAATTCGAAGCGTACATTTGCAGCCTTTCAGGTCTGACAGATTCCAGGTTCAGATTAGACCCAGGGTTCTTCGAAGAGTACCGGAGGACTTGTTGGCATACGGACGAGCCCCACGTATGCAAGGCATGTAACTGCACCATGCGCACTCATTACCAACTGGTGATTCACCGCCAGCGCGGCTGCAGAGGTGCATGCAGTCGCTGTGATGATCTAGGCCTTGCATGCCATGAGTGGACCCGCCACTCTGGAGGTCAGTGAACACCCTATAATGATTCCAAGACTAAGACTAACAGCTAGCAGATCATAGATTGACCACGTGGGCCGAATCTAGAGCTCAACGAAAAGGGAGTTGCTCTGAATGTAAGGATGCAGGCCTGCAGGCCTCTTGCCATTTCAAGGCGGCGGGAGGTGATAGTGCCAAAGAATTGCTTTAATTTCACAATTTTTCAGTGATAACATTAAGCTGATGGGCTGAAGCCTTCGAATACCTCTTCTGCATCTTCTTCATCTGGAGTGTCTGTCGCACTTTCATCGTCTTGTTTGCACTCCTCTGCTGCTCGTTCAGAACAGCTTCCAGTGTTTCCTGTACCCCCTTCGACCCCTTTACTCGTAGGTGGGGGCGGCATGTACCATGGAAGTTTGCCCCGTAGAAAGTCATTGATGACCATCTTAGCCACGGCACCCACGTCCGGCTCGCCGCCAGGGAGCAGCCGCCCGCCTTTGCGTGCGAGCAGCTCAAGCAAGTGGATGTGATCCGCCCATCCTCCTTGGAGGTTGTATGTTCGTTCCAAGTGATGCTGCTTGACGCGTGATAGAAGCGTTGGAATGTACTGCTCTGGATACTCCACATTTTCAACGCGAACCACACCACGGAGCAAGAGCTCTTCTGGCGTGTCTTGTTTCGCAGCGGGTACGATGCCTGGACAATCGATGAGATCTAAAAGCAAAAACCCAGGTCAGAAACGGAACTTCGAAAAGTGCGCCAATCTTTTGCGGCTTGACAAGTTCAGTAGGCTTACAAGTATCCTTCCACAGCGTGACGTACTGCCAGACTTTGGTTGCGCCGGGGACGGGGGCTACGACAGCAACTTTCTTGCCTCGCAACATATTGACAATGCTACTCTTGCCCACACTTCTACTCGTCAGCTAGCGCTCGCTGGGAAGGGGAGGGGGTGTATCTGGCGTGTTGAAATCACTTACTTGGGATAGCCAATGATGCCGACTGAGATCTGTTTCCGGTCCTTGTGAAGGACCGCAAACTGTCTAAGCATGTTGATTAAGCTGCCTTTGCCAAAAGGGTGTTGCATACTGGCATGTAGCGCAAGCGTTGGTCGTTCCTTCGACAATCTCCTCACCCAAGATGCCTGCAGTCAAGTCAGTCTGGTTCCAAGATGTGGGTCGAAATAACAATGGTCTACTTGCAGCAATCCTGGTTGGTACAAGGTCGACCTTGTTCACCACGAAGATAAGATGCTTGTGCGGGGCCTCCGTCCGGATGTACTTTTCAACACTTTCGCAGCGTGTTCCTTGAGGATCTCGGGCGTCGAGGACCTGGATCAAAACATCGGACGAGTCAATCACGCGGTACAGCTCGTTCCAGATGCGCTTGCTCTGGCCCTTTTTGAAGATCGGTTCCACAGCTGACGACAGAAGGCCATCGTCTGCCCCGACATTCGGATCCGGATCCAAAGGATAGGTCGACGAGTCAAGACGTTGATGCACATCTCTCGCCAGGTCTTCGAAACTCCCTGCATCGAGCTTGACCCGTTTCCGCTGCGACTTGGGCCCGAAGGTTGTATCGAAGGGTGACGCCTCGATGGCCATCTTCGCATGGTGTTTCTCGACGCCATTTTCCTTCTCTTTCTCCACAAGAGACAACGGGAGCTTGTTGGTACGAAGTAGGACACTGTACGGATCCGCCTTCTTCTCTGACATGGCCTGTCGGAAGGCGGTCAGGCTGTCTTGGGAGATGACGCGCGAGTTGGAAAACCATTTGCGATTCGGTTCGATGCGGGCGTCGGGGATGCTTCGGCTTTGGTAGGCAGCGGCCTGCGTGATTTGGCCGGCGGCGTTTCGCTGCGCCTTGCCGCTCTTCTCGATCTTCAGTTGTTTCGCCTGCTTGGCTGTGCTGCTGGCGTTGTTAGAAAAGAGCGTCAAACAAGTGGGTGTGCTTCACAGCTTGGAGAGGGCGCTGACCGATAGAAATTCTCCCCCTTGATTTTCACATTGTCAAGACCGTGTCCAGTCTTACCCTGGCGGGTCTTCCGGCTCGATTCCTTCTTGAATGTACCCATTGCAGATGTTGACGCTGATGCAGAACATTTAATCATGTCGCCCCGCAGAAACTTTTACGGCCATGTACTTAAGCAGGTACAGATTGGGGTAGTACAACCCGGCAGGCACGCACGGGCCATACATATCCACTTCGATCGGGAGCTTACATACGCCAAACAAGCAAGGTGCTTAGGTAGCTGCGGACGCTACATTCGTAGCGGGTTCCGTCACATAAGGCAGGATGGGTGGCTCCAGGAAGTTCACTCTTCACAGCATCTCCCAAAGCCGAGAAAGGGACCCGATCACTCTACGTATAGCTCTGGGATTCTGGTTACTAGCAGTCCAGCACAACTACAGACCTCTGTCCGCCTAAGTTTCACACACCCGACGGCAGGCTAGCCAGGATGGCGGCCACAAGGGCAAGTCTAACCGAGCGCAGCCTTACTCACCTATAGACCAACACTCACCTATAGGCCCACTCCACCTTCACTTCAGCACAGTCCTTAGGTCTCTTCCAGATCTAGGGGTAGCTCGGCGCGAGGGATGAATATTGAGGTACTCATACTTGCATACTCCATAATGATACTCGTGTCCGAGATATAATACTCTGAACCAAAGTCACTCGGTACATCAAAGGCCAATTCTGTCTTGCGCAAACAGGTACAGATTAATGAAATAAAGAAAGTCATGCGATCAAATGCAACTTATATAATACCACGGCCGTATACAAATCAGACCATGTTTCCATTCCCTCGTTCATTCCAGAGCATCAAGCATATGAACCACGTGTGTCCCCTCAACTACGGAGCGATGCAATTCGTCACAGAACTCTGGCATGTCATTCAGATAGAACTTGTCACTACTCGGCATCACCGTCTGGCCATATACCTTGCTGGCTGTTTTGCCACTGGAGTCTGTAATGAGTTCACCGTCGAGAAACATCAGGACCACTTTGGTGACGGTACTCAACGGCGTGAATGCCTCGGCTGGAAGTTTGTCCCAGACAGCATCCGGGAGAATATCTGTGCGGACAATACTCGGGCAGAGTGCATTTACCCGAATCCCGTCAGCGGTGTAATACCACTCGGCAATGCTGCGCATGAAGCCCAAAACGCCATCTATATAAGCATCAACTCCAGTACTAAGTAAAATCAAGGGGCAAAAGGGGTAAGTAGAACAAGGCCCCTAAGTTGATTTGAAGTGGTGGCTTTGTTCTTAATCCGTATACGTGCTCTTTTGAAGCTGTGGGCAGTCCCTTTATACAGTAGTAAATACTCAAAGACCTAGCGTTAAATAAGTATACTATATTAATAATATTAAATCTTGAAAAATATAAATAGCCTTATAAGGCTATATAAATAAGGCTAGTTAAGATTAGTAGCAAACTATTAATATAAGTAGCTTATTATTAGCTTAAGCAATTAGTTATATAATAAATAATCTAGTTATATATAAAAGCCTTATATAAAAAGTAATACTTTATAATTTAAAATAAAGTAACTTCTCTATCTTATATCCTTATATATATAAATTATATAAAGAAACTATAAAATTATAAAAGCTCTTAAGGAAACTCTTATTATAATAAGTATTATAACTTATATTTAATTATATACCCTTTAATATTAATAAATAATTTAAATTACCCTAAAAATTTTATTTTAAAAACTTTTAAGAGGTAAAAAATTACCTTTTAAAGGAGAAAAAAAGGCTATATTTATTACTTTCTTAATAATAATAATATATTTAAAAAAAAATTAAAAAAAAAAAACTATATTATTTTTTTTTAAGTATTTTTTTTATTATAAGATAAGAATCTTAAGTTAAAGATATTAAAAAGGTATTAAAATTAAAGAAAAAGGGGAAGTTATAAGAGGTTTTAGAGTTACTATAAAAAGGTAATAATAATAATATATATTATGCTATTATTAACCTTTTATATAAGCTTTAGGCTAAAGAGTAGTTTAAAAATTAAGTAGATAATAGGTAATTAAAATAATAAAAAAAAGACTAAAAGTTGGCTAGATAATTAAATAAATACAGTATGGCTGAAGCCTAAGTTGATTTGAAGAAGGGCCAAAGTATGAAAACATGCACTCACGCTTAAAAGCGGCATAGATGGGAGAGAAGTAACTCAGCCATATCCCAGCAACGCTGCTGGTCACAACGATGGATCCCTTGTCGGGCCCAGGAGACTGTGCCATATAATGTCGCCCAATGCGGACCGTGTTCATACAACCCTTAAGGTTGGTCTCCAACGCGGACCAGTCCGGCTCGGTTGGAGGCGTGCCCGTCGGGTCCGAGGCAGAATACCAGTTGCCCCGCTCGAAAATGCCAGCGTTGGCAAAGACGAAGTCGAGCCGCCGGCCACCTGATTCGAAGGCGGCTTTGAATACTCCCGCGAGGTCATCATACGCGGTCGTGTCGGCTTTGTAGTGAAAGCAGCCCGGTGCGAGGTCACCGGGGTCGTCTTTGTTGTCGACGATGTGGATCTGCCAGTCTCCTCTTGCTGCTAAAGCCTGGACTACACTGAGTCCAATACCACTGACTGCGAAGTCGTGTCAGAAAATATATCAGGATATATTCAGCAAATGGAAGTACCTCCACCGGTTATTAAAGCGACCTTGCTTGAACTTTCTGTCATTGTTCTATATTTCGAAGCGGTCTGTGTTGTGGTAGGAAACACTGGGTCTGGCAAATATGCGATTGACTGTATGGGAACTGGTCGTGTTGCTAACTTTCGAGTGCAGAAAGTTCCCTAGAGGGCACCCCTTTTAAAGACGTACGCCCCCCTTCCATTTCACTGGTACCCTCCTTCACTGCCACACGTGGTCCACACGAGGTTCGGGAGACTTGGCTCACCGGTGAAGTGAAGGAGGATAGTGTCCTCTTGGAACTTCAAAATCAACCGGAAAATAGCTCAATTCCTTCCTCGTGTCCTCCTCGATCCCTCTCCTCGGTTTCTGACGAATGAACATCTCCCTCGCGCACCACCAACTGGTCCAGCCACGTAAGGCAACAGCTTCGGAAGCCACTGTTGGGATTTAGCTTGGGGGCTAGTGGCATTCATTCTATCATATGACTGATTATTCCTCTTGATTTTATAGACAAGCTGCATCAACTGAAGACAACCAGCTTTTGTAGGCAGTCACAAGTTCGTCATATAGATGTGCAAGTTTAAGTACGCTGCCTCAGAAACATGTAATACGTACAGTCTAGTGAGACTGCCACAAATCGTGTTCACGTAGGTATGCACTCGCATATATTACCATGAAGGCTTCAATACTATTGCTCAAGCATGAGCAGCATGTCTTGCAGTACTCGGACAGTTACCTGCACATACGGAAAAGCATGGTGGTATTTGGAGTCATATTGAACCATTATTCCAGGTTCACCTCTGATACTAAATGTGGGAAGATCGACGACTCCTGATTGTTACACCCAACGTAGCATGCAAGTCTTAGCAAGTACAACAACCTGGCCGTGGTTCTAGCTCAACCTTTGTCGGCTGCCAATCGGCGGTGATATCTTTTATGCCACCGTGAACGCACATCTCATAAACCTGATGCTCAGGGAGTCAGCATTTCGCACATCTGTAAGGTAGGCCTCAAAAGGGAAAAAGGAGGAGGGAGGGCGGAAAAAGAGGGAACAAAGCACTTTGAGCTCGTAGCTGGTTTGGTCGCGGGGATTTCTGGTCGCACTTACTCTGCGCACAAGGAGAAGGCATGTGTCCACGGACATATCGTATTCGCCCTGGGCATAAGGTTCGATCTCCACGAAGTAACTGCCACCCTCGATGCTGTTGCTTTCGCCGTTCGCGGGGTCACAAGTGCTGACAGCGCGCGAATCCTTGCCTTGGATCCTCTCACAGCTTTTGCGGAAGGCCTTGAAAAGTTGCTCCTCGGTCGCTAGACTTTGAGCGTTTACTACTGTATGAAGGGACCGCCTACGGCTTCGAAAGAGCACGTATACGGATTAAGAACGAAGGTCGCTAGATCAGTCCATGCCGGCTTTCCCATGTAGCATGATCCGGCTAGGGCAGTGCTGGCGAGCATTGGGAGGATGGCTAGTACGGTTTTTAGATTGAGCTGCATTTTGAGATCAGGTGTTGGTGACTTTCTGCAGTTGCTGTTGATATCAAGGGGAGACGTATGTAAGCTGAATCACTTTTGGACTGCACAGGCACTCAGAGATGAGCTCGAGTTCAACGGCAAACTGCGCAGAGGGCATTGGCAGTGCAGGCATTCGGACCAAGTCAAGGTATGCAGCTGGTAGAAGTGTTGTATCATGTTCGATCCTTAGTTTTGGTCACCAGGGCTGCTTTCTAAACGATTTTCTTTGTTTCTTACCGTGCCGCAAAGTACACGTCTCTGCAATTTCGCGGCCAAAATGAGTCTACAAACTTAGAAGTTCAGGACGGCCGGCCCACAATGACGTCCCAAGCCTGGAGAACAAGAAATCGGAGATTCACACCTAACAAAACGGAGGGTACACCGGTACATCACCCAGGCCCTATGCAAACGCTTAAGACCAACTTACACCTTCAAGCTGATCTACACCTTATCAGTAGTTGGTATAGGTAGCAGGGACGGGTAGTAGGTATGGGTAGTAGGTACAGGCAATAGGTGTTAGGTAAGGCGTGGTTTGGGTGATGGTAAGAGTACCTACGTAGGTAGGTAGGGTACTTGTAATGTACTGGTGTACCCTCTATTTTGGCCGGTGTGGATCTCTGATCTCGAGAAAGAAACTCCATAGCGTCGCCGGTACACATTGAGGTCACGCTTAAATAAACACGGCTTGATGTCATAACTAACACGATGATATTTAACATCTGTTACCTAGGGGGGGGTCCCACTACGGACAAATTTAGACTCCTGTAAGAATAGATGTTTTTATTTATCTAAAGATGAAATGTCGCTTCCGAATGCGTTTTGGGGAGTAAGCCGAGCCGCAAATTCCATAGGTGAGTAAAGCCTCTTAACTCACGAGATTGGTTCCAGAACTGCCGGCAAAGCCGCCTCACCCCTTGGCAAAGGCCCCTTGATGTCGAGTATGTGGGCATGAAGCAGGCTTAAGATAGTCCTCGATCCGAATGAGATCCATGAGGAACCTCCCCGCTTCTATTTCAGCTTTGAGTTCGTCATATTGCGTTCAATGCGGTCTTCCTCCGAGAGGTGACACGGAGTCTTTGTCGCGGGCGAATGGGAATCAACTGCCATGATTCCAGTGATCGAGACATCACTCTCCCGACTCGCGCAAGATTGCACATACCCCGTCAGGTAACTCATCAGGTTATGATGCGAGGACATCGAATCCCCGACTTGCGGGTCAACCATTTTGATGTGCCTTGGGGTGACCTTCTTCCCCGCAGCCCCGGGTTTTTCAGTAGATCCTCCCCTTTTCGCCAATACCTAGCCGCCCAATCTAGCCTTCGAAGAGATCACCAACCCGGCCACGAGCCTGCTTTCCGAAGAGTGCGTCTAGAAGATCCGGATCCCTCGGGAATATAGCCATCCTGGGGGCCCCTCAACTCTAGCATGAAACCGATGAGGCGCCTGATGAGAACTTCCATGTGAACAGGGTCCGTGATGTCGAAGGGTCCGAATTCGTGCATGATGAGGAAGTCGCCAGCCTCTGGAACCCATTTTCTGTCTTTACGTGACGAGTTCCTCGCTCTGGGCGCTGCTCGCGTCCGTTGTGCCTTGATACTTCTGGGACCATCTGCCACACCAATTGACTTCTTCTCCACTAGTCGAATATACGATGGGGACCCAGCAAGCAGAGAAGGATCGCGTCGGTCCGGTGTCGAGCCTGACTCTACGGGGAGACTTTCCACTTGAGCAGAACTTCCAGTCGAGCTTCCTGGCTTTGCAGTCCTTCCCTGTGACTTGACTGAACTTCCTGCAATCGAGAATGATGGACGAATATGTTTTTCGAAGCCCGGCCCGTATTCGCCCACGGTGAGGTAAATTTCATGACGGTCTTGACTGACCATCAGCCGCCTACAATAAGAAGTCACGGTCAGCTGAACTGCGCTTAGTGCCCTGCAGTGAGAAACTCACCGCTTTTTCCCGCATGTAGATGTCTTCAAAAGCCCGGTCTTGTTGTCGTCTGCTTGCGAAATCCAGCATGCCATTTGCGCACCCTCTTGACGTCTGATGGAGGCCAGACCGCTTGAGCGTGTGTACGGTTTCGTCTCCAAGATCGCCAGCGGTTCAGTGTTGAGGTTCTTCTCAGAGACACTGGCCCTGCGGCAAAGATAACCGTCCAAGCGAGCTGTCATGAGCTCTCGGAATCCATCCTCATAGCCTCCCGTTTTGGAATTCCTCATCTTGATTCTCTCCACGAGCCTCAAAGGAAGGCGCGTAGCACACCAATCGAGATTACTGAATTCAACCCCAACGTCCAATTTGATGGCGTGGAGGAGCTCAAGAAGTGCCATGTTGACAAACGTCTCATCAGCGGCTGGTTTATTAAGCTTTCCCCCTGGGGCTGGAATGTAAGACATTGCTTGTGGTGTCCTGTATGTACCAGATGAGGGTGTGTCTTGTTCCATTCGTCGATCAGTAATAGATCTGTATGGCGTCGTTGGTTCATTGACTGTGGAAAGAGTCGACGTTGCAGCTGATTCAATGTCAGATCCAGGTCCTGGTTTGCTGATGGAAGATGTCCTCCGAAGGTCGTCGGCAGTTGGAATCTCGTCAACATCTGTTGTCATCGAAAGAAGTTGCCAGTAAAGTACCAAGCGAAAAGTCCCGCACTCCCTTGACGGCGCCAAAGGCTGTAATGGCACTGCCACATCTACGGGAGGCTTGTCCCGCATCCCAACCTCTTTGAAATAGGATTTCCATAGCGGTCTCTTGGCGTTGAAGATTTCGGTTGCCTTGGCCATGTTCTCAGCCGAAACATATCCCGTGTACCCGATGGCGGGATCATCCATCATCTGGTTCTTGAGATCTTCAAGGAACAGGGACTTATGCCAGATAACCCGCAGATGGAGACTCTCTGTTGATGTCAGCTCTGACCCGGAACTGAAAGACGTATGGGACAACTTGAGCTGGTCTTGTGTGCCATTCTTGAATTCCGAAGATATGTTTGGATCTCGGTCGACTTGATCGAGCCACAACTTGAGGCTGACAGGTGGCGATGTCTTGTCCGCCATTCTCCTGAATAGACTGAAACGGTCGTCGAGGAAATGACAGGTGTCGATGATTCTATACCGGGGAAAAGTTATCCACAAGGAAATTCCAGAGAATGTTGTGCCGTCCCCAGACAGGACATGCGTGGAAGATGACAAGAATCTTCGTTAGATGGAAGGGCCAGCCTTTTTGTGTTGTGGTTTGATCCCATTCACAGTGATCACCGTAACATGTCGGTTGTGGTTGTATGATAGGCCTCATTCACCCGCGCAGCCCCAGTGCGCTGGCCCAAACGATGACTTCGATGACATGCAATGTGCAACAGAACGCCTCCGTTACCTGTATGGAGACACCCACATGTCATCACATATCATCAAGCAGTTCGTCCTCAAAAATATCATTTCTCAGGCTTCCGAGTGTATCTCTTGCCTTGGTCCTGGGAGCGAGCCATCCATTGACATCGACGGACCCTGGGATGTCATGATCTCAAGACAAATGATCACTGATCTCACACGTATCTTATACGTATCCCTCTGGCCTTGTGACACTGTTTCTGAGGCTTCATCTGGCTTATTTAACCACAGTCAAGCTCTGAGAATTGCAGTGCAGCATCTCAGATTGTGATAGCGTCAGTCTGAAGCGGTGAATTGGTGGGCTGCTGTCTGTGAAGCATCCATTATCTAAGGCCCTTACCCCAGGTACGTTGGCAAGTACCTGGACGCATGTACCTGGATGCATGTACCTGGACATTGGTACCTATTTCAGATCGATTGCCGTCACCAGCACCATTTGGGTAACAGGACCACCATTCACCAGCAGAGTAGCGACACCTTAAAAAGTCTGCAGTGCAGCATCACCTCGAGTTCCTTCCACTTTCCACAAAAAATAGCACCAACCCCCACTCGTGTCCACCATTTGGTATGTACATGGCCCGTTGCAAGATGTTTGTTCGTTGCGACAGGCAACAAACCTGCTAACATCTGAAAGTTATCAATCGAGTCCAGTTATCGCAGCTGTCAACATGGACCACCCAAACAACGTCCAATGTGACAAATCGGAGGGCTTGGCGACCGACCGACAGCACCTCGAGAAGCTGTGTTCGCTCAACCCCAGGGAGAAGCTCAGAAACACACGCTATTCTTTTGTAGCGGAGGACCTCCTCGAGTCACTTTCCTGCGTTCAGCTCGATGACATTGATGTTGACATTGATCGCAATGACTCCACCGACGCTACGACATACTTCCAGCCATCCCGACCCATTGACGACGGTTTGAAGAAAATCTTGACTCAGCCCCCGTGGGGTCTTGGTCGCCCAGGACAGGCACGGCGACTTTATCCCGAATACAAGGCAGGCTGGTTCACGGGACCTTGGGCCGAGGCCGATGAGCTAGAGGGTGACATGCTGGAGATCGACCGCTTCGGCGGAAGCGCGTGGCGATGCATGGAGTATGCCAGACTGCAACCATTCCTAAGACGGCGCTGATACTATCAAAAGATACATGCTGACATCTTGTGCCTCAAGTGACCGGTGTTACGTCCGAGACACGACCGGTCTAGTACTCCCCATGGGATTCTTCGGTAATACACACGAGTACTCTTCCGACTTTGCATTCTTCCCTCAGGATGTGAACAAACCTCACCTCACCTGCATTATCAGCGATACCTTGGTTTCGCCGGACAAGATCCTCCGGAGCGAGATCCATGGCGCCTTTTACCTTGTCGCGTACCAGCTGGCCATCAAGAATTTCAGTGGCCATGGTATCAAGCCTGTGAGTTATTTCTAAGCCCAAACTCCCAAGTCCAATCATTCAACACAGGCTGACGACTTGCAGATCATGTTGTACACTTTCCAGGGCGACGATTACGCCCGCATCACGCAGGCGTACTATGACCCCGACATGGGCAAGATCGTCATTCGCCAGTCTCGACAGCTCGACCTCCGTGGCCCCAAGCCGACTGATGATGCCTGGCTGTTGATGCGGTGGATGCTTAATACACCAGTTGGAGACACTCTGAGGAAGTCGGAGGACGGTCGCCTGGCTGTTCGCGCCAAGGAGCCGGCAGTGAGCCCGCTGAAGCCTACCACTGCCACTGCTGCATAAAGGCACAGTACTGCCGAGCTTGGGGAACCTCAACGGTCATAAGTGGTTGGAAGATTGTGTAGGGGAAGGAAGGAACGGTGAACAGTGTTTGGTGCCTCGAAGTCTGTCACTTCCGCCACGAGCAGCTTGCCATGAGAGGCACAGATCCGAGTCTCTTTGGAGCGACCACGGTACTTGGAAATATTTTTTAGACCAGAAGCATGTGGCGCCATGCTTGCTGGGAAAGTTGTGCTCTGATATTGAGCTTCTGGGGCTTTAGCATTGGGCTGCTTCGGTCTTTGCCAACCTCTCGATTTGGGACCGACTCCTATGCAGACAAAACCATCGTCTAGCGACCGTAGCAGCCCTCTGAGCATCAAAAGAAACTGTACCCCTTCAAACTACGGCTCCTAAAGAATCGGTAGAATCGCAAAGTGATAAGTGCATGTCTTGCGAAGGGTGTGCTACCGGAAGGATGGGTTTCGTTGTGTTGAGTGCCGGCAGATGTTGCTGAGTTCAGGGTTAGGACAAGTCTTCGTCTCCCCCCCTTGCCTCCCTCCCCCCTGGCCCCTCTCCGTCCCACCACACCAGCCATCGCTTTTCTGGCTAGTGCTGTGCACGGACTACCACGTGACTACGTGAAGCTCACTTCATTCCCCCAACTGCACTCCCTAAACACCTCTACACATCGTCATCCATCACCAGTATCCACCATCGCCACAGCACTATCGCATGTCGCGACTGCTCTCCACCGAGCATCATCCATCTACCAGAGGGTCAGTTCAAAGGTACTCGCATCGGCGGGTAGCCGCGCACGCCTGCGGAACCTGCGTCGAGGAGTTGTCCACCGCACCCAAGACCTGGAAATGCCGACTTCTCGATCCACGACCTGCTGGTCGTGGAGAAAGAACCGGGGTCTTGGGAAGGGGCTTCCATTTCCCTCTTTTGCGAGGGCTTGGGGCTTCCTGCCAGCGACACGGCTCCTCTATCAGCGGCGCGGTTTTGCCGGGCGTGCGGGGACGTCGTGCCATTTCACCAGTTTTATGTCGTCGCCGCCTCGCGTTCTCGCCGCCTGTGGCCGTGTCCAAAGAGCCAAGGCTGCTCTGCCGTCCAGAAGCCTGGGAGGGAGGGAATCCTGCTCACCGCAGGGGTCACGCTTTGGTAATGCTCTGTTTTGTTGTTCTGCATACTGATTTGTCACAGGTTCAAGCGGTCCTATGGTCATGGCCGATGATGCGTCAACTGCCTCCGAACCAGACACGACCGCCCCGAAACAGGATACAACTTCCCCGGACGATCTCAACGTCTCTGCCGCACCGGCTGTCGTGACCTGGGACGGCCATGCGCAACCCTTGAGCGATGTGACATGCGACGTCCGTCGTTATGCCTCGGCCCACACTGCCTTCATCAAGCTGCGTGCTACCGTCGCGCTCAAGGCACCTGCCCCTGCGAAGACCAGTCTATTTCTGTTCGTCCACCCAGAGAACATACGAGCGGTAGCCTTAGACGAGTCCCCCAAACCGACGTCACAGGATGCTGCGAAGAAGAAACTGGGTCAGAACACGTATTGCCTACGGTTCACGCTGGATAGGCCGGCTTCCCTCGTCGGCCCGGCGGTCCCCGAGAAGATAGCTCCAAAGAACAAGAACTCGGGGGAGACACTTCAACACCTGCGGTCGCTGGCACGAGAGACCAAGTTTGCAATATACCTGCCCGCCAAGGTCGTTACCAAGGCTAGGTTGTTGTCGCTTTGCGAGGCGGCTTCGGCACATGGGTTGAAGTCCATCCCCTGGCAGGCTGACATGACCTGTCTCTATGGCGGCAAAGGTGGCCGGCTCATTGGGGATAACTCGGAGGATCCCTTTGCAGAGCCTCCATCGTACGATGAGCTTGAGCCTGGGCCACCATTGCCGCCGATACTTCCTGGTAAGCTCTGCGCAACCCTCCCTGATAATTTGCAACATGCTTACGATGCCGTAGGCCCGAGTACCCAGGGCGCGTCCAAGAAGCGGCGGCGTGAAAGCGGGGACTCAGATTCCCAATCGGCAGGCCTCTCGGCGATGGAGGCCATGTGTAGGAAGATCATGGGTGAGATGAAAGTCGAGCTGAAGCAGGATATGAGCGACCAGCTGCAGCAGTTGGAGAACAGAGTGATGGAGCGTCTCGAGCAGCGGCTGGCCGAGGAGTCAGCACGCATTGAGGAACACGTTGACCAGCAACTCCTGGAGGTAAGAGAGGAGACAACCGATGAAATCGGTACCAGGATAGAAGACGAGTACTACGGTGTTCGTCTACGGCTGGAAGAAATCGTCAAGGACGAGGTGCAAGATGCTGAGGAGAGGATTATCCATCACATAGAAAGTAGCGCTACTATATCTTTACAATTTAATACGTAGAATCCACTCGAGTGTTCTCCTCGTGATGCACACCAATCCAAACCGTCTTGCCCTGGTCAGACAATGACCAGCCTAGAATGTGCACACTTTGTCACCCAGGCCGTTGCAGCAGCTAGTGAAGCCATTGAAGTCGGTGGCATCACATTCCTGGAAATCAAAGATTGGTCAAGTTAGTACTTGCAAGTATTCTCGCCATTTGAAGTGTTCCATCCATCCATCTGACATACCCCATTGATGATCGAGCCTCGACCGCTGCAGCAGGACGAGGTATGGCCCGAGTTGTAGTTGACCTGCCCCTCGGCGTTTCCCGCGCAGCAGTTGGCTGGTGTTCCTGCGAGAGCACTGTGCTGGGTATTAGTATTTGTTCGTGAAGCTCAAGCTGGAGACTTTCTTACCCCGTGGCGAGGAAACCGAATACTAGTGAAACGAGATGCATTATTGATGTCACATTTGTTTTCCCAAGGATAAAAGGAAAGACAAGTAGTTTCAGAAGGGCTGACTTGATAGACGGAGTTGGGCATATCGAAGGCTCCCGGGATAATATACCCCGGAAATTTGGACAGAGCTTGTACACTGTTAGCTGTGGCATCCACTTCATCGATGATGACTCGCAGCATAGTGGGCTCAGCCCGGTACACCCGGGCCAGTCATCTGCAGAGGCTCGGATCAATGGGATGCGCTTCTGGACATGACAGAACTGGGGGGTTTCATTTCCTACCCAGCGAGGACACCGCCAATTCCTACGATGTGGCCACGGGGGAAGATGGGCGAGAGCTGGTAACGAGGGACACTCTCACAGCAGTGTCCGAACAAACCGCTGCCGAACCACAATTTAAATTTAGAAGAGAATAATCTCAGCCTCACACAGGGAGCTCACTAGTGCGGACGCAGTACTCTTCTAGAGACCTGGGCACCAAGCCCGCTGTGATATAAAGCGCAGTGTACCTGAGATTTGGAGATGAAAATACGACTTGATGGGTTCAAATTGCGTTTCTGGGGCTACAGATCCCAATTCGTTGGCTTCAATATCAGCCCCCGACACCTGCATCTACGCCCGCAAGTATTGCGTGAGAAATTGTGTACATCCCGGTGTAAACAAGAACAATGCTACTTTCGTAGCGTCTAACGACGCATTGCAGAATAGCTGTTGAAACTCTAGAGTTTGAGATTTCGTTCCTCACCAAAGTGCCACAAATCGTGGTTCTCGTCGACGTTTCAGGATGCAATGCCGTGCTGCATTTTCACGTCTCATCAGTAAAGCGTATCTACACATCAGAAGAGCCCCTCATGGCTCTAGAAGAAAACAAAATCTTCTCAAGAGTCAAAGAAGTATGGCGGTCTCCCTCGCTTTTTCGGGTCAGGCTGCAGCCTCGACATTTCCTCGTCGTCCCATGAACAACATCTGGAGGTGGGTGTAGTTGTTCGCCTCATCCTTTCTCGAGCGGCGGCAACCAAAGCCTGATCGGGTGCTTCACCCTCGGCCTTTTTGTCAAACATCTCTTCTTCGATAATGTCTTGCTCACGCCACTCGGGCCAGTCCTTGGTACTGATGACGCAGTGATCACGGTAGCGTTTTTGTGGAATCTCGTGGCGAAATTTGAAAATATGGTAATCAACCATGCCATCGTAGCGATGCCAACGCCATTTGTTTTCCTCGGTGATATGGATCGGGAGAGGGCAGCGGTCGGGATCCGTGTCTGGATTTGGCGATAACAGGAAATCCACAAGATCGTGGAACTGCTTTTCGGTAGGCGGTGCGATTGTAGAACTACGCTTCGGGTTGTGTATGTATATTCCGTTGCACTGTGAAGAAGGTTAGACCGCGGTCTTCGGGTGGAATAAGAAAATACCGCGTCAGAAGTATGGTGCTTACCTCTTCTTCACTCTCCCCGCGGTCAAAGAGGACAACGCCTCCAAAGATATGATGCTCCGCCCAGTATCCAACGACATCTGCCACGCCATTTGGATACCTGTCCAATTCCGCATAGGCGTTAACGTAGAATGGTGTGGGCGGTGGGTATCTAGAACGCTCGCGCCGATGCTCTTTTCCCGACAACGATGCAAGCTTTTCCGTGAGCCAGGTCTCCCATTCGGCGTGCTTATGAGTACCATCGTCGAGTCCATAGAGAAAAACAGCGATGTCATGACAGGCAATCGCGACTAGTTCTAGGAGCCGAAGCTTGTACGCAACAGAGCCTGGAGAGGTGTTTTGGTAGGCCTGTATAGTCTAAAAAGCGAGAATTAGCCATTGTAAATGTTAGATTTCATGTCGCCAGTTTTAAGTTACTCACCTTGGGCTCAAACTTCAGAGAAACAATATCGAATTGCGACCGGAAAGCTCGGGTTCTCTCCATGGTGCCAGGGCATAATTCTTGATGATTTGGTACAGGAAATCCTTTGTAGAACCAATGATCGGTTGTATAAGTGTCGCTGGTTGGCATCCCATCAACAATTTGAGCATAAGTAAACTCCACAGCTGGTATGGAAAGGAGGCTAGATGCTCCACATCCAGGCTTGCGAGAGACATGACTGCTGATGCAAAAGCTTAAGAAAGAGCTGAAGAGCTCTACTCTCGTGAAGGAGGTTCGTATCGAAAAGCCCTTGTTGACTGTCGGGAGTCAAGTGCGCGAAGAGAAATCCTGGGGAGACAGGAGAAATATAAGGGACTGGGTTTCAACAACCGTGGCAGGGCTCCGACTGCATGGCTGCCTGTTTCTCCTCTCGCTTAGCTCCCAACATGTGCTTGCTGGGCGGGTCAGCGACCCGCTTCTGTCAGCCCATACCTCACCCACACTCGGTGAATTTCGGTATAGCATCACGTCAGTCACACTTCGTCTGTGTTCAATACATAAGCCAGAGTGCTGAGCCCTGATAAGACCAAAGATTCGGCAAGACAATGACCTCATGGAATCCTACGAATGAAGAAACAGCGACAATAAATTTATAGCTCGCACAGTTCTCATCTGGGTTAATGCACAGGGTGAGCATATTCCTTTGATTCACTGATTCGTTACGGCCTCAGCAAAGGAGAACTGGTGTTCGTTCAACATTGGTTAACTAGAGTCGCATCTGCAGACGTGGTAAACAACAAGTCGAGTGCCCTCGGCTGTAAGTAACATACTAGTTATCGTCTAGATCTCTCTAAATCTAAGAGGAGGCCCAGCTAGGAATGTTACGAATGGTTCCAACTAGAATAGGGCGTAAAGTAGAATGCTGTCTATTAGCTCATATCACACATTGAATTTGGATAACTTACAGCTTCCAGGCTGCTGGACAACCTGTATAGTCGCCTCAAATGTGCAGTGAGCCTGGGATCTGGAATAGTTTTCAGGTCAGACTCTGAATGTCTATATGTCATGGAAGCGAATATGCGCTTTGCTGAGCTTGGCACGCCTCGCTAAACTTGCCTAGAAGATATGAGCGCGTCCCCAGGCACCAGGTTTAGGGATGCTGCCAGCCGCCTGGATCCTGGGCCAGTTCCGACATCCCAGGCAAGACATACCATTTTCCATATCAGAATAATAAAGAAACAAGCACTTACATGTCTTTTTGTGACGATGAGAGAAGGAGCAAAGAAGGGGAGAAATATAAGGACTCCTAAGGTTTCGAAAGCATCATTGAGGTCCACAATATCTGATGACCATTTTTTTCATTAAGCAATTATCGTCTGTTTAAGTTCGTCGACCAATGATCCCTATAAAAAAAGAATTGAATTGTGGACTATACTCTGCTTCTCTCGATGTTGGAAAACACCTGCACTCAGAGCTCCCTAGTACGAATTGGCCACCGGCCGACGTTCCTGGGTGCAAGCACTTGAGTATATCAGACAGCCTTCCGCAGGTCTACAGCAGGCTGGAGTGACGACACGCAGGGTTCATGCCCAAAGTCCTGCCAGGCAATCACTTGCCAGTGTGCCTGACGAGATGGTTCGTCTCAACAATGTTCCCGTCTTTGTCGAGGGCATAAGCCATATAATGCACCCGCTTGTCCTTCTCACTCTGATGCTCTGACTCCCTGTTAACGTTATTAAGCAGTCATCCTGGCTACTGCTAGTGGGCCAAGTCTTGGCGCGGCGGCACATGAAAACTGACCCGATTGGGCGCGTTGGCTCTTCAAAAAGTAGATTCTTGGTACTTAGCGACAACCCAGAATTAACGGTAGCCGCCCATCCCCCACCAATCTCTGATGTGTTCATCCCCTCCTCGGTGCACTTTGCATGCTCTATGCTTTAACCATGTCTCTGCTTCATAATGCAAGCCGGAGAAAACTTCTAGCCGCTCGTCTTCTTGCTGCCAATCCTTCACGGTCGAGCCTTTCACCACGTTTTACAGTCTTGCGGTGCTATTCTTCTGCCCCTCCTAAACAGCCATCGCCCAAGACGGCGCAGCCAATCGTTCTCCAGGGCCAATCAGGCCGCATCTATACTATCGAAAAGGTACTCCAGGCGAAAGAATTTCCACCAAGCCATGTATACCTTGCAAGGTATGAGTCCCCAGTGCCACCTCTAGAATGCATTCCTGCTGACACTCGTGCTCACAGCGCCGAAGACCAAAAGTTCGTTCTGAAAAACGTGTCCAGGACTAGCTTCATCGACTACCAGGAAACTTACCGAAGTCTTCATGACTGCCTCAACATACGTGTCTCTTGTGACACTATACCAGATCAATCAACCTTTGTCTACAAGTATTTCAGCGATCGTCTCTTGAGTTTAGCTCAGGAGAAGCCCCCGTTACCGGTGGTGAAGCGTATTGTGAAGGATGCACTGCGGGGGCTCGCGGATTTACACGAGAAAGACATTGTCCACACTGGTAAATGATTTCAAGCCTTTGCCACAGCAAATTAATGGACGTTAAGACTCCACAGACATCAAACCGAACAACATCCTGATCCAGCGGCAGAACGCTGAGACCATGGAAATCGATCAAGTGCAGCTAGCTGACTTGGAGGATTCTGCTCATGTGCCACCGAATTGCGACATAGTTGGGAAGCAAGCGGGTAACTGGATGTGGCGGAGCCCAGAAGCCCATGCATCAGTCCCTGTGAATAAGCCCTCGGATATGTTTTCTTTCGGTATTGTGGTAAGTAACTCTGCATGTGTCGCCATTTTTTTTATCCTTTACAATAAGCCCATGTGCTGATTACTTCACAGTGTATTTACGCGGTTCATAAGAGAGTTATATTTGCTGTTGGTGAGAATGAGTTGGGTGATGGCGAGGACGTTCTGGCACATGTTCTCGAACGACAGATCTCCTATTTCGCTGACAAAGAAGGGCTGGACGGGCTGTTGAAGTATCTTGGCGATAGCCCATGGGTAGAGGTCTTCGGCGTTCTCCGAGATGGCTTCAATGCTGATAATCCACGCAAGCCATTTTCTCTGTGGCAGGGTGTCGACGAAGGACTGAAGGACTTGGTTGGCCGGTTGACAAATTTTGATCCTGCAAAGAGGCTCACAGCACGTGAAGCTCTGGATCATCCTTGGTTTTCTAGTGGGCAAGAAAGTCTCAGGAAAGTCTGAGGAACTGAAATCAAACGAGTTGAATTTGAATGGTACAGGAAGTCTTGCTGGAAGATATGTCCTGGCCTAGGTGGTTGATGGTTTTTGTTTGACTTTTTTTTTTTTTTTATGAATTACATTGCCAATTGGCCCTTCACGGAGAAGCAAGCTGTGGAGTGTCTAGGCTGCGCCGTCCGTGGGACATCTCAAGGATGGTTCCTGGATCAACCCCTAGTTCTTTCCCAACACTGCCAGACGTCTGTTAGAGTCTTCTTTTACCAAAGAGATGAACTGTAGAGTCATATCCTTACTCTGCCCAGTGCTTCACCACAGCTTCTCTTGAGTCCATGATCGTTCCGTCCAGATCAACTAGAACCCCATCGAATTCAAGCTCTTGTCGGCTAGGGTGAGCACCGGTCTGGTAACCCTGGAACTCCATGCTTGAATGTCAAATGAATAGATGAGAACATGTGGCATAAACTGTAGTCACTTCGGTTTCTATTTCTGCAATGTTTGAGCGAGACAAAATGGACGTTTCTCAGATTTCGTTTGGTCGGTGTCCAGGGGGGCTTGTCATCAGGCTCTCCATTAGATTTCAGACCGGGTAAATACCAATATGTGAAAGAGATGCTAGTCGACTTATCAGAAACATACGGCCTTGAAAATCCGAGAAAAGACAGGGAAACTGCATGTGGCTAATGTAGGTGGCGAAATATTGACAGGGTTTCCGCAGAGGATATTTCCTCCGGACTCCGTATTCTGTAGGGTGGGAGACGCCCTCGCTATTCCGCATCGGAAACTGTGGGCAGCATTGCAGTATTGCGGGCGTGCAACGGATGGTCTGATCGGCGCCGAGATTTGGGCAGTCGGCGCCGAGGTTCAGGTGCACTACAAAGCACTAAGCCCAGCTTCTGCCCGGATCACTCCACGCATACACTTTCCCAAAATGTGAAAAGACCAAGTCCACCTGTGCAGGCGATTCCTCTTAGGTCCCGAGGTACACATTAATGAGACCCAGCTGCTTCCTCTCCCTTTCCTGTTAATTTGTTATAACAGACTCAAAATGACTCGCCCGAAGACCAGGAGTGTCAGAAATGGCGCAGCAACTGAGTGGCAACAAAACCAATGCCATCCTACAGGCAGCGGCTGAAGGGGGTTATGGAGTTGTGGATTGCATCGCGTATGTCCGCCACGTGTCTCATGATAAGCCCAGTAACGGCAAGTGTCTGACCAACAGCGCTCGCCGTTACCAGCTGCAACATCGAGCACATACTCGGGTTCGTACGAGCCGCCGAGAGGAAAAGATCACTACTTATCATCCAGTTGTTTCCCTGGGCCATAAGCTTCTCGGACGGGATCCTCGTTCAAGCGGCTGCCCTCGCAGCCAAGCAGTCGACCGTACCCGTGTCAGTGCACCTCGACCACTGCCAGAGCGAAGATCTTGTCAAACAGTCTGCTGATCTGCCGTTCGACTCGATCATGATTGACAAGTCTCACCTTCCGAAGAAACAGAACCTAGCCAAAACCGCCGAACTCGTTCCCTACTGCCGTTCCAGAGGCAAGGCCACTGAGGCGGAGCCAGGGCGCATAGAGGGCGGCGAGGACGGCCTGGAGGACACGGTTGATCTCTCGGGACTTATGACGTCTCCTCAAGAGGCCCAGCAGTTTCTTAACGCGGTAGTGGACACACTCGCACCGGCCTTTGGCAACGTCCACGGGGAGTATGGACCTCGAGGGTTCGTCCTCGAGTTCGACCGGTAGGTCCCCTTGGGCGTCTGCCCTCCAGAACGGCCCATGTGACGGAAGAGAGACAGCTGATTTTGGTGACCTCTTTTCAGTCTGGAGGAGTATCGATACGTCAAGTCACATCCCAGCGCGGGGTTCTCATTGCTCTCCACAGGGTCAACAAATTTCCCACAGACCTAACTCGACGACTCATTGCCGCCGGCGTGACGAAGGTCAACCTCAACCGTGACATCCTTGCACCTTATTATGAGCATGTCGAAAAGTACATCAACAAAATCCCCTTCACTCAGCTCTTGGAAGACGGTGTGGAAGTGATTGCGCGTTCGATGGGAGACTACATGGATGTTGTTTTATCCACTGGAAAAGCATACAGCCCATATTATTCGGCTCGACTTTTAGTGTTTTGAGGCTAGTTTTGGATACATGGCTTCCATGATCCAACACGATAGTTGCGATTCAATTCCATTCGATAACATTTACTCCCTTCCCTAGGTTTCCAGGTAAACCTAGGGTAGTGCCAAGAAGAAGTCCAGACGCGCTTTACACCGCCCTCGTTGTGGGTCCACTCCCAACAGCATGCATCAGGCAGACGCGTCGACATATGGACAACAATCGAGAGTAGAAAGGCCAGGAGACAGGGTGAAAGCTCTTCGCTGATCACCGATATTCTTCTATATGTGTTCAGTGCCAACTGACTCAAAAGCTTCCACAAGATGGAGTCGACATATAGGTACACGCCACTTTCCACAGCAAGAAGCACTCGCGTCATCGAGGTCCTCCCCGCCCGCGTGACCTCTGCTGCTATGGTCATCAAGATACATGAGACTCGAATTGATCAATATACAATTCCATATGAGGCTGTGTCGTACACTTGGGACGGTCAGATCCCAGACCAACCTATCGAATGCCATCAGAAACGCCTATATGTGACCAAGAATGTCAATAATATCCTGCACAGGCTGCGCAGACCTCGAACACCACGATTCATATGGATCGACGCTATCTGCATCGACCAGACCTGCGAACAAGACAAACATAGACAGATTGCCATGATGGGGGATGTCTACCGCATGGCAGAGCAAGTTGTTGTCTGGCTCGGCTACGGCGCGCCGGCACTACCATATTTGTATCAAGCAATTCGAACTCGGTTGGAGTCCTCCAGCTGTCCGGACGATTTATGGGAAAGAGTCCTGTCGATAGCGCCCTACGAATCAGCCCCAAATCCTTTGTCAATTTTCAGTGTTTCAAGTCAAACATCGCTCCCTGACCTTGAATATATGGTCGGCCGTGCTCTCCATGATGTTCTACTCCACCCATACTGGCAGCGCGCGTGGACTGCGCAGGAATTCGCTCTCAACCATAACTGCTTACTCCAGTTCTACTTTGGTGAGATCTCCAAAATGGAGTTCGGAGTACTACTTCATATGAACAAGGACCGGATCGAGGCTTTCCGCGTGCTACACCTTGGCACTTGGCTGGCAGAAACTAGCAGAAGTTTTAGCGGCAGGCCGGCTTCATCCATTGATTTTGGATTCGAAGAGATATGCTTCATCTTCGAGTGTCTGCCAAAGCTCCGCTCCTATCTCCCCGTCGACCGCGTTTTCGCGCTTGTGTCGGTTTATCCCCGTCTGCTTGGCAATGTGACCATCGACTATAGTTGCAAGCCCGCAAAAGTGTACACCGAGGCGGTTATATGCATCATACAAAATACTGGGCACCTATCCATCCTCTCATTTGCTGGTAGCGATCGGGGTGGCGAGGTCGCCGGACTTGCTTCGTGGGTGCCCGACTGGAGCATGACCAGAGCTCCGCTGCCTGTGGGCGGCACGTGGCTTAGTGACCTCTACCAGGGAAATCGGAGAAGACGTGTATCCGATTCAATGCCGTTGTCATTTGATGGTCGCGGAGTCAAGTTACGTGCTACTAAACAGCCTGTTCGACGGGGTCACGGGGGGCTGAGAGACGACGACAGTGGCTGCCTCCAGCCAATATTTGATTCAAGTCGTGCGTTTTCGGAGGGAATCTTGGGAGTCAAGGGTGTGTTTCTCGCAGAGGTACAGGATGCAGTGAGTGACGTGATGAAGGATAGGGCAGGCGTCGCCCCGGAGTCGGATGTCTTCCTCCATTCACTGGCTGCCTTTCTATCTGCATGTGCGAAAAGGTTTGAGCCAGCATCTCTGAAGGACCAATTTATGACCTGCATGGAGTCCTTTGAGAAGTGCTTTAAAGACTATGTCAGGTGGACCCAGGCCTCCGATGATGCCAGGCAGGAAGACCCTCCTATAGGAAAGTCAGTGTCTCTCCAGGAATCTGAGACGCTAGCCTTGCGTACGTGGGTCGGGACCTGCATCGATGAATTAGCCAGGGACCCTGACATGATGGAGTGTACGCAACAACACCGCGTGAAGAGCTATATCATGCGTCGCAGAGACAGCACTCAAGAGTTTCTCGGTAGAAGCGACGGACAACTTGAAATGTTGAAAGACATGGAGAACAGGTTTCGCTTCATTACAAGACGTCAGCGTCTCTTCATGACAACAGATGGGATCCTGGGCATCGCGGAGCGTATTGAGCCAGGAGACATGGTGGCGCTTATTGCAGGCTGTGACAAACCTTTCATTATCCGTCAAGATATGGATACGCGCTCATTCAAGACGTATCGCCTTATTGGAGAAGCATACCTCAACGGGGTACAAGATGGTCAAAAATCGCCTACAAGCGACGGAGAAACTGCGGATATATATTTAGTGTGAACAAGTGGTATTTAAATGTTGACCTCGTACACGAGTTCTCTGACTAGTCTAGACTTCACCAAACTCTCATTTGTTCATTGATATGTCAGTATAAGTTCCCACTGATACTCAATGGATTCGTACAAGTTGCAACTGAAGCCTGGTTGTGTCTTGTTTCTTGGCGCTACAAATGGAACACGCTGCCCAGGAGCGCACACGCTTGTCCAGTGAGGTGAGACCTGCTCCAGCTTGGAATAGCAATCGAAACCAGTTGCACAAATCAAACGTAATATTGTGGCCGTAAATATATACATGAAGTTAAATATCAGTACGTATATATCATTGTATTTATACGGATGTAACCTAGTATATATCCGTGAGGTAAGCACCTGTTGAGAACGTGAAAGTACATATAATGTCTGGTACCTGTGTATTTATATGTCTACTCCATGATTATCATACATAATCAGGGCCACTACTATAAAATGCACAACCTAAAAATGCCATTTTATAGGACCCATCCAATCAAGATAGATTTGCGCAGAGATACACCAAAGCGCCTCAAGACTTTGCCTCCAGGCCTCGTCTCTCTCATTCGAGAAGCAGTACGTGTGCTCCAGCCTCACACCAATCTTCTCCGGGTCCGCTGAGTGCAATATGGTAAGGCAGACCATCGGACCGTCAAAGTTGTGGTACGACAGCCAGCCGTCGAGGGCGGCATGGCTCTTGAAGGGCAGCTCCGAGGCGGGCGGGAAGGGCGGCATGACGTGGTACTTGGCTCTGCCCTTCTTCATGACAAAGACACCACCAAGCGAGACCTGGCGATCCTGGCCGAAGTTTTTCCTGAGGGTAAGGCGCATGAAGTCTGTGAAGCTGACGACATCGCCCTTGCGGCTCTTAGCGGTGACCTTGATGACGGGGCCGGGGAAGCCATGCGACCCGTATAAGTTCATCATTAGGGCGCAGTCTGTGCTGCCCGAGGCCGGGCAGGAGACTGTCGGCTCGTGGTTGGGCCTGTCACAAGAGAGCCGGACCGATCGGGTGAGGTTGTGCACGTTGTCGAAGCTGGACTTCCAGCTTAGGCGTGGCGCCAGCTCCGACGGCGTGCCATGTACATGAGCCGGCTCAGCACTGGCGCCGAGGATGGCTCCACCCTGTTCAGGCAGTCGCATGTTCCTAGCACACTCGATGAGCGAGTATTGTCTATCTGGGCGCGGCTGGGGAAACAGGTTCAGCTGGCCGCCGATGTCTGCCGCCGTCTCGGCCCCTAAGACGCCCGCACATGCAACCTTGAACGGCTCATTGCGCAGGTCGGGGCAGTCCACTACTGTCGCTGAGGATGTGGTGTAGTTGTCTGGCAGGGCTGCAGCGAGGACTTCGGCGACCTCCTCGAGGGGTGGAGGGAAGAGTGGGTGCCGTGTAAATTCCATAATGGCAAACACTCGTAAACAAACAGGATCGACGGTGCTAGGACACTGAACTAGCAGCTTACAGAATCTCTTTACATTTGAAGTATTACTCATCGATCAAATCTCGCATTTGAGTATCCTCCGGGGGCTTTTCTTATAACCAAGAACCATTCACCTGTGTGGTAAATCAATGAAGCAATGCCACCGGCATGTTCATCGACTTTCAACTAGTCTATGGCCAGTCGAAGCCGGTTGAGCGACGCTGAGATCGGTCCATCCGAGGCCCCCACTCGGCACCGAGTTTCCCCATTACACTCGTTTGCATTCGAGTGTATCAAAACCACGCTAGTGACGCAGACGACGTGCAGCACCCTCAATTTGTTAGCATACTTCTCCTAATCAATATATTCACGTGTTTCTCAATAAATACTTATTTAATTCAATTAAGCTTTATATTAAAAGAAAGAGGGTATTCCCAGCTATCTTTTGCTTTTTTTTGCGTTAAGTTTAAAGGTTTGATTATAAAAGGGTGGGTAATTTAGTTAAATTCTATTTAAATTTATAAAATTTACCTCAGAGGGTGTTTTTAGGGATTTTCGTAAAAACACACTCAACTACTTATATTCACTATAGGTATACCAGTATTTACATACCCTTATTAAATTTCTTTAAATTCTTAAATCAACCCAGTTATTTTAAGCATAACTTTAAGCTCAGATTCTTCTATAACTAAGCCTCTAAAAAGAACGTAGAAAAAAGTAATAGATAGCTGGGAATACCTTCTTTCTTTTGATATATTGCTTAATTAAATTGAGATAAAAATGGTGAAGTTAGTCTTTTATGTATATAAATTGAGGGTGCTGCAGCTCGTCTGCGTTACTAGCGTGGTTTTAATACACTCGAATGCAAACGAGTGTAGTACCCCGCCCGACCACATAGCGAGTACTGGAACTCCAAGTAGGCGGTGGTCGCTCAGTCGACGACGAGCCGCCATCCCCATTGTCCACAGGCGTAAGAATGTGATCGGGTCTTGGCTCTGTGGAGACCAAGATCTTTCTTCCCCACGCGTGATCTCAATAACTTTCACGAGCTTGCTCACAGAAGCCAGGATTTCATCAACCATGGCACCTGGTCATGCTATCTACCCGAGCTTGCGCGGCCAGAACGTGGTCATTACAGGCGGCGCAGAGGGCATCGGCGCCGCCGCAGTCGAGCTCTTCGCGCTCCAGGGCTCGCGCGTCTTCTTCTTGGACATCGCCGCCGACTCGGCCCAGAAGACCATCGACCGGGTGCCCTCGCGCTCCAAGGAAGGGGACCCGGTCCTACCGCCGGTCTTCCTCCACTGCGACGTGACGGATCTGAAGCAGCTGCAGGCGACGGCCAGCAGAATCCTCGAGGAGCACGGCACCGTGCACGTGCTGGTCAACAACGCCGCAGCCGCGGGCGCGGCGTCCCGGGTCCCCACGGATGGCGTCACGCCCGCGTCGTGGGACGCTAGCATCAACGCCAACCTGCGGCACGTCTTCTTCCTCTCGCAGGCCTTCCTCCCGGCCATGAAGAGCGCCGGCGGCGGCAGCATCGTCAACATGGGGTCCATCACCTGGCGCATCCCCGCCGCCGGGGTGCCCGTGTACGGCGCCTGCAAGGCCGCCATCATGGGCCTGACGAGGAGCCAGAGCAAGGAGTTTGGCCGGTTCAACATCCGCATCAATAGCGTCATGCCGGGCGCCATCGCCACGCAGCGCCAGCTGGACGAGGTCCTGACGGATGAGTACCGCGCTGAGGTCTTCAGGGCGCAGAGCCTGCAGCGGGACCTGACGCCGATGGATGTGGCGAAGGTTATTGTGTTCCTGGGGAGCGAGGAGGCCAGCGGTGTGACGGGAAGTACGTACACCGTCGACGGTGGTTGGTGCAGCGATCCTTAAATGTGTGAGACCACGGATGGTCTAGTCTGTAGTTAGTGCACCCTACGGTAGGATATAACACCCATTGATAAATCACTTGAGATGCGGAGTAGCAGATTCCAAAAGATATTTGGAAGACGTCATCTTCCCAGATCAAAATCTTGGCCAATATTTTCTCAAAGGGCGAACAGTGTCATTGAGGCATAAGAGTATAAGTCTAAAGGTCCCTCAGATATAAAGTCTACCTTGATACTTTATTAATCGTCACCGAATATGTCGTCCCCTTTGATACCTTTTATATTCTTCCGGCTGTATAATATCATGTAAACGAATACCTCCCTGTTAAGAGGCGATGAGAAGCCTCAGTACTGCACCAGTACTACAAAGTAGAAGTCTTGTCCCAGCAAAAGAATGCTCACAAAGGTATGCAACCTGCGGGGTGGCTCCACAGAAATCAAAGCCCTAGAGGACTTGGACCAACATCTTGGTAATAGCTAATGGCGTTATCTAAAGGCTTTTGATGAAATATCACGTGCATGCTTATTGTTGCTGCCTACCTATTGGTGAGACGTTACACGAATTCTAGGTAGCACAAGAAACCCCTCTCACAGCCTTATCCAGCTTTGCTATTTCCCACCTAGAAAACAACTCATAGTGCACCTCCCAACAGTAGTCCCTGCACAACTCTGGTTCTTGTGCAGCATAGGCGCCAAACCACATGAACATGCCTCCGCATCAGCCGCCGACGCCTTCATATGAGCCTTCTATCGAGTTGGATAGTTTGATGGACCCTTCAGATGATCTCGAAGATGTTCAACGGGATTGCGATCCTTTGACTGCCGATCTGCCTGAACAGCTGGACATAGAACATCTCACTCCCAGATCAACACCACCTCTACTCACAGAGGAGGCCCAGAAGGCATCCGGAAAACTAAGACCCACAAGCAAATATGTCGCCGGATGGTGGGTTGAATGGAGACTGGAGGTGCTATCTGGTATGATGAGCATAGTTGCCCTGGTGGCGACCGTCGTCACTCTCGAGCCTAATCAGGGGAAGCCTCTCCCTCAGTGGCCGTTCGATATCTCAATTAACGCCCTTCTCTCAATGTACTCGGTTGTTTTCAAGATGTGCATGATATTTGTCGTCCAGTCTTGCATTAGCCAGCAGCAGTGGGTCTGGTTCGCATCAGAGCGGCAATTGTACGATGCCGCGCTCTTCGACTCTGCTAGACAGGGGCCGTACGGATCCGCTGTATGGGTCTGGGTTCATCGCCTGCGACAGCCTTTGACAACACTCACTGCTGTGATTTTGATCCTCTCAGTTGCCGTGGACCCCTTTTACCAACAACTCCTGCATTATGCCGACTGCGAGACACCCCTCCAAGAGACCGCGACGGCAGCTCGGTCAAATTACTTCAATGCCGGCATGCATCTTTTTGTTAATGAGAGCAGTTCGGAGAGAACCCTTAAATTTGATGCTCAGTCGGCTCTACGGTCCAGTGTCTTTTCAAGACCAGATACGATGCAGCCACAATGTTCCTCGGGAAACTGCACATTTGCGACGTACACGACTGTCGGGTACTGCAATCATTGCCAGGACATCTCCGAAGACCTGAAGTTCACAGCTGTTCCTGTTGAAAAAGCTCAGAATGGCTGTCCGTATTTCGAAGCACCCGAGGGATTCCAGGACTCTGCCATTACCTCGTACCTACCATCCAATTTTAGCATGATTTGGAACACTTCCGCATGGAGTCCGCAAGTCCTGTCCGGAAGGATTCTTCGGGGAACCCCGGTCGTATTTGAGATTATAGTCGGGAAGACAACCTTCTCTGACTTGAGGCTGGATCCCACCACTGGAGCGAAACTTACCTGGTGTCATGGCCAACTGGACTCTGACGATGGTTGGCGTTGCCGAGGTTATGGAGCAGCTAGATGCTCATTATTTCCCTGCGTCCGGACTTATAACACAACTGTCAATGCTGGGATCGTTACGGAAAGCCTGGTAGAACATAGTTCGCTCGAAACACTGCGGAATCGACTGTACTGGGCTGCAGAAGATCAATGGGTCTCTTCCCAAAACGCAAGCGATCTCGTACTAGTCAACACAAGCTGTATATCGCCAGAAGATGAACAACAACTTTCAGAGCAGGGATACCGGACCGATTCCAAATGGCTTGTATACAACGTGTCGGATGATTTCAAGCTTGAAATTCTTTATCCAGCTGACGCATCTTTTCCTGGTTCCATGGTAGCTCATGGCTGTACATATGCGTTCGATGACATCATGTTGGACTACACTCTCTGGGACTTCTTCATTGCGAACGATTTCTTGACAGGCAACGCAACTGTAATTTTGGAGTGTCCCACCACCCACATGGTCTCGTTTGGCGGGCCAAGTGAGTTGCAAGTGCTGTACAACTCGTCCGCCGTCTCATTCCAGGGCATACAGGAAACCTTTGACAATATGGCCACTTCCTTTACCAATTTCATGCGCATCAACGGTCACGAGAACTACAGCGCCCCAGCACGTGGTATTGTCTGGCACTACGCCACATGCCTCGAAGTCAGATGGTACTGGATTACGCTTCCGGTTGCCCTGGTCACCATAACGATGCTTTGCCTGCTACCGCTGACAGTACATGCGACGCTACGGGCAGATGTGCCGACTTGGAAGATCGGTCTGCTACCGCTTGTCTTCCGCGGTCCTCTCGTTCATCGGGAGCAGCAGACACAGCCCCATGACGACAATGAGGGGTGTGCGACTGTGAGCACTGGAAATAGCGTTCAAGATATGGAAGAGAGGTCAAAAGGTATGAGAGTGCGTCTTACTGGGGTCGGTCATGAGACGAGACAACTGAAAATCACCTGAGCCAAGAAGACTTTATTTTGGCAAGCTTCGAGACATAGCGCTGCTTGGACTTTGTCTGGGGCACCCGCTTCTCTTATCAACGTCTCCCTTGCTTGGCACCTAATGTTTTGTTAGTCTCTTGGGGGTGGGGGATGGAGGATGGGGGTGACTCTGGACATGGGACACCCGGCCTAATTAAGTAGTGGTGGAGGAAACAGATCAGGGCTGGACTTGCATGAGTTGGCGTGTAGATCAAGATAGAAGAGGTACAGAATCTCCGTTTCAAAAGACGTAGTAGTCAAAAGTCAAATCGAATGTTGAATCAGACGGCATTGATATCGTAATAGTCTAGGTTTTGAAATGCGCCTCACGACAATACCTGCTGATTGGGACTTGAGAGATTATTTTGGTGAGCCCGGTGGTCAACCAAGAAAAGATGGTTTTATTATCATAGGAGCGCCGCTGACTTCCGGCCCCACAGCCTCTATACTGGCAAATCCAAATGCGTATCTTCGGTGGCTTCGTGACATTGTCTCTCGAACTGGAGTTTACTGAACGGCTGAGAATCTCCAGGCTGTCCAGGAAGTGAAAGGTAATTCGAGTCGTCAATAGCCTCTCGTACATCCTCGGTTGTCGAAGGACTCGTGATTAATATCTTAAAGACTGTCGAATCCCTGGTCAGATCGAGAAGGAAACGCAGGACATACGCCATCTCTTCCAGCATCGCTTCACCACGCTCATAGAAATTGATTCCGTCAATGACACAGAACACTGTTTTCCTGTCATCAATCTGCCGGATGAGCTCACCGAAGACGACGCAGAATGTCGCAATATCCCCACCTCCCATGTGGTACATGTCTTCGTCCCCAACGAATCGGAGATCGAAATGTTGCTGTTGAAGTATTTGGGCAAGGAGGCTCATTATCATTGTCCTACCTCCACCGTAGTCTTCCTCTGGATGACGACCGCAGAAGAAGGATAGGGTGTGGAACCTACTCACACCACGAAGGCTTTGTACCAACATACCACAGAAAAATGACATTGGTGAAACGGGAGTCGGGTCCGAGTTCCCATGGATGAGAAGTTCCTGTGACGATGGCTTGACGAGCCATTCACTAAACTGGGTCGACTTCATTATCTGGTCAGTCCGATTTTGGCGCCCAGATGTCAAGGGTCCTTGGAGCTGCATGATGTAATCCAGGTCTGCATCATCCAGGCCGCGCATGTTCAGGAAGTCGAGAAGATCTTGCTCGCTCATGAGTGGTTCAATGAGCCCCAGCCGTGGCTGATTAGTATCTGCTTCCTTTTGTTGCAGTTTGAATCTCAACCTCGCGTTCTCATCTACACTTGTCAGTTCATTCAGTTATACACATAATCCTGGGTGGTCGACCTACAGGCCATAAACTCCATTTGCCGGTTGTGACATATCTTATCGTTTTCCACCTCGATATCCCTCCGCCGTATATGATCCTCGAACATGACCCGGAGTTCATCCTGAGCTTCCCTAATACTGTCTTGCCTTTTCAGTCCTATTTCATCTGTTAATGATTGCCGTAGTCCAAACTTCGATGCATAATGGGAGCGGACAAACCAGTCTTGACATCTTGATTTGTTTCGTGGCTTTCTTGCATATGAATCTTGGTAGCCTCAAAGTTCAACTTTCTGCCATTGTCGTTGACCTTTTCTAGGGAGATAAGTAATGATTCCTCATAGTTCTCGCCGGCCAGAACGGCACCAAGTCCTTTGAGAACTGCAGAACGCTATGTCAGCTCTGCAGACATAGTGACTCCGCAATCACAAACCATTAAATTTGAGAATACTTGCCTATGTGCTTGGTATAGAATCCGATCACGTCTTCGACGGCTTTGAGGATACTGACGTGAAGCGCCATAGTGGCTTCTGCAATTTTCTCTCGACCAGAATAGATTCTACAGAAGTCATCGATATCTTCGAACTTTTGCGTCAAATCCTCGAGGCCTTCTTTGACGGCCTCGCGAACTTTGCTGGTTCGCTTGAATGCCTGCGCGCAAGAAAATTTTCTCAGTACACAGAATAACCGTAACATTCTGTAACCGTTCATTAAGTCTCACCTCCAGCACAATTTTCAATGTACCAACGACTGGCCTCGTGTAAGGGTCAATTTCTGGGACAAGCGCGGTGAATCGCTGGATGGGTTCCGCCTTGTCTCCAATGAATCGTGCTGCCATCCTGACCTTCCCTTTGATGCCGGTCTTGGAGTCATATGCTTGGGTAGCTGACTGAAGGACGTTCAGAACCTCTTCCCAACTCGACTTTGAGCGTATACTGCAGCCCTTCTCACATCGGCCTTTGGGCTCATCCGGGTAATCTGTCTTGAACCTCTGCATTAAATCAGTGAAAGTGCATGGTGGCGGTGACGCAGAACATTTCTCGTCATCTGAGCCCGAGAGCGTGGGCATATCTTTCGGCTCCGCAGTGAGGTTGCGGTTTTGTTGGAGTTGCATGGCGTCAGGCCTAGATGAGGCTACGTAGCACTCCTTCTCTAAGCTGTAGTGCGTTGGAGGCCCGATGAACGCGGGATGATAATTCTGCAGCCTGTTGTCGATGTAGTCGACCGCCAGAGAGCTTAGATGGACTCTCGAAGGAACTGCCATTAGTTCGATCGGTAGATGAGATAATTCTTCCCAACCCAATCATTCGTGACCGGTTGTGCTGACTCCAGTCTGAGGTTGATTCTGGCTTTACTTCTTGCATGAGCTTCCTTGCAACCGTCAGGGATCCGTAACTAGGTACGGAATCTGTTTTTGACTTGAAACAATGTGCAAACAGAGACACAAATGCGAATCGACAGCCAGAGCCGGGGGGGGGGGACGGGGCCGCGGAGAGGGGGTTGATTGAAAGGTTTCCAAGCAGGTCAGTCAGGCCTCCAAATATATGCACTGCCACGTCACATTCGTGTAGGACAGAGCTCGGGTGTCGAGTGTTACTGCATAGAATACCTTGTGAGTGGGGGCCATGCAAGTGAGGACCCTAGACTCATGAAGGTAGGTACTCGGGGCTGCCTGCTTACTCCGTGCCTACGGTATGAGTTACTGACCCCGCTTCCCATGTTCCCTCGAAAAGATCAATACACTGCGAATCCTGATTAACTTCTAGGCCTGAGAACTGATTTCCTTTACATTATCCGCGTATCACTCGAGGAAGGATCGGATCTGAGACATCTACAATGATGGGGAGCCCCCCGTCTGTTGACACTCGCTACACAGCGAAACTGTTCCCTCCAGTACCCCTGAATGCACGGCAGAGAAGCTCCAACTACAAACCCTTCCTAGTCTACTCGCAGGATGACGCGCCTCTTGATGATCTGTCGCAAGACAACTCATCGGACCCTAACGCAGAGCCGGTCCTAGAGATTGTCACCTCTTTCCATGCGATCGACCCAAAAGGGATCGATGTTATGGAGAGGCCGAGGGAGATGTTACGCAATGTCTTTGGCACGAGCCACAAGGATACTCTCATGATAGTCAATTCCGCGGTTCTATCTCAAACCATCAGAGATCTAGTGAAACATTACCCCAGGTGATACTCCATGGGCGATCGTCGAATGAGACCGAGCTGATCAATTCATAGTCAAAGCCTCCACGGCAACATGATTGTTGACCACGAGCCATACGCAGTCCTGATGCATCACATCACAGATCTTGAAAACTTGATGATCAAGATCAAGACCGGAGCGGAAATTTCGGAACAAAGGATAAACACCGATCGGTGCCAGCATCTAGAGATCCTGCTGAAATTCATCCGACCAAAGTTCCAACAGTGGTGCGAGCCAGCACAACAGAGGCTATCGCATGCAATGCCCACAGTGACCTTCAATGATCTATGGTTTCTGATGAAACCTGGATCAATGGCATATGCCGAGTGCGATGGACATTGGATCGGCTGCGCTATTGGTGAAAGCTCCGAAGAGAAAAGCTCCAGAGATGAAAGTCAATTGGATGACCGTCCCTCTAGATGGTCAATTCGGTTCTCCTTACTGCGCGCTTCTTGCGTATGTCCGCGGCTAAATCCTGTTACCGGTACTGTCAAGATCGACAAGTTCGACGGCGAGAAACTCATAACCAGCTTACCAATATTCCCGCGCGAATTTCACGATAGCAGCGATGCAGGTGACCGTAGGGCTCTCTTCGAGGAGAGAGGGGACAGGATCGTGAAGATAGTGTGGGGAGGGTCACACTATGCGAGGCACCGTGGATATTGTCTCGACGACAGCGCATTCTTCGTACGTGTGATCATAAAGAGATATGCGGAGATGCTAAAAGCTTTTTACAGTATGAAGGGTCAATCGTCATCAGTCCATTCTATGGGAAGGTCATCAACGAAAGAGCTCTTTTGAAAGTCAAGAACAATTGGAATTTTGACCCGATGGTGCCTCACGATATATTAGCGGAACCCCGACGACATGCTATCAACGAGCGACTGGATCCAGAGAGAAACAGTTACGACTCGATCACCAAGGACCAAATGTTTCTGCTCTCACCTCTACTCGTCGCTTTTACGCTGACGAGCCACTTGTGGAGTAAGTGACGTTTTCTTTACACTCTTCTGAGACCAGTTCTTAAAGTTGGCAGTTCCTATACATATCCAGGATACTCAAGACCTGGATGTAAACGAGCAGAGCTTCGAGTCACCTATCAACCCCGAAAACTTCAAGCTCGTTGAGGCTCTTGTGGATCTGCAAATTCTTCGCGAAAGATCTCAGTCTGCTCAATTTGACAATGGAAAGCGACTCGGGGTGAAGATCCTCCTCCATGGTACGTATGGAGACTTGTAAGTATTATCATATGTGTGATGCTAACTTTGAACGTGATCAGGAGCCCCTGGGGTGGGCAAGACACATGCAGTCGGTGAGTTGACGAGATGCAAGTCCTTGACTATGTGGTGCCTCTAATGGATTCTTCACGTAGAATTTATATCCAAACAAACTCGACGACCTATTCTATCTCTCACTTCCGGCGATTTTTACGAATGGACATTGTTTCAGCAAGCAGTGCGGCAGTGGTTCTTGTTGGCCGAAAAGTGGAAGGCTATCTTGCTGATCGAAAACTGCGACATGTTCATGCGCAAAAATGATTCCGCTGGACAAAACAGAGAACATACAAGTAAGATCATGCGGCAATTGTAACAGCCGCTGAGACTGATGGGGCGTGCGCCAGTACTTCTTGACTCTCTGGACCGTTTCGGAGGCCTTGCTTTCCTCACGACAAGGCAGGTTGGGACTCTCGATGAAGCTTTCAGGGCACGTATGACCCTGTCGCTTCTCGTGGATCATCTGGACGATACCAGGCGTGATGTGATTTGGAAGACACTCCTCAAGCAAGTGATGGACGAGAGAAACAGTCAGATAGGATTTAGCGCCGCTGCCACGAACTTTCTGCAGAGTGATCAGGTACGTAGCGTTGAGTGGAATGGCCATGAGATTGTAAGTTGCTTCCAAAATGCCACATCCCTAGCAATGCTAGAAGCGAAGGAGAGTCCAAGTTCCGCCAAAGACAAAGAAGTCATTGTCGACGTCGACCACTTCAAGGAGGCACTGAACAGAACGTATGCGTTCCGCGCATATATGCACTCAATAGAAGGCAAAGATATTTCCAGGATGGCGAAGGACCGCGGGTTACGCAACGACTGGTTTGGAAGACGTGCGGACCCGAATCTGCCATCACGCTACACACCCTTTGGCCCAGCCCCAATGACAATGCCTCCCGGGGTCACGATGCCGTTGTCAACATCGGGTCAGTATGGTCAGTATTCTATGCAGGCGGGAATATTCTCAAAAACGGGGCCCGATCAGCCGCCTTCGACATCGGACATTGAGATGGGCCTATGTAGTCCGGATCTAAACCGCGTCGAGTGGCAAGCTTTCAAAGATGCAGCGCCGGCTGCAAGTGGGGAGCTCTTCAGGAAGTCAAAGTTTCATGCTATTGATGTGCTTGTGGGAGAGCCTTGCATCATATTCAAAGTCGGAAGCAACCACAACAAAAAGCGAAAAGCCATGCCGCGAAATGGCGCAACTCAAAACCGGATGCAATCAGACAATCGTCTAATTGAACCCGATGTGAGTCCGCGAGCAGCTGGCGAGGCACCTCTACCAGAACGGATCCGCATCAATTCTCTGGCTATTGGAAAGGCCTTTGAGTCCATTCATGACGAGGGCCAATTCAACTTCCGGGGCCCATTCCTCGTGTTCCGGCCATTTAGGTCCCTCTTACACTATGAACAGGAGTTTAGGGATTGGGTTGCACGACAGGAAGCTATTGTCACATGTGAGTCAACTTCTTTTGCGTCAGAAGAAAATGTAATCTGATTTATGCCTCGGTGCGACCTACAGACCGATCGGAATCTCAGACAAAAGACGACGACGAAGGTCAGGCACACGGCGATGCGACCTTGAACCAAGACACAGAGGTTGCAGCACTACGAGATGTGCGTTGCCTGGTTGAATTTATTGACAAGGATATCAAACAGAAAAAGGAATTCGTTCAAAGCGTCCAGTGTCAGAGCGTGAGCTTTGGTGATATCTACTTTCTATTCAATCCAGGGGAGCTCGTCATAGCTCAAGACAGCAGCCAAGCCTACAAAGTTGTCAAGGCTACTGTAACGAGACATAAAGTTCAGCCACCAAAGAAAGGGGATTTGAGCTACTGGAGGGATGATACGAAAGCAAGATTTGAAGATAACCCTGTCAGAGTTCATTGCGTTCAGATCGACTTCGATGGAACGTGGATCGGACCAGTGAGACAGATTTTCTCGATCTCACGTTTCGAGGGCGAAAAGCCCGTGGTCTCTCTTCCAGTTTACCCACTTCGATTCTCGAGGAGGCCCGAAGTCCACGCCGCTCTTGTTGAAAGAGGAAAGCAGTTCGTCAAGGTCGCAGCAATGAAGTATATGCACTACTCTGGGCTGACCCTTGACGGCCGCGACGATATCGACAGTCAAGTTGTCGTGGACTTTGAGGAAGCTTTAACTCGTAACCCTCACTGGAGACCTATAGTCGAATCGGTCATCGACAAAGACTTCAAGAAGCAGTCCACCGCAGATGAGGCAGATCATGACTCGGAATCAACATCGTCTTCGAGCACGGTGTATTCTACTTCTAGTGGGAGAAGCAGGCGCCAGCAGATTTTAGATCGGTTGAAATCATGCGTCGACGAGTGCTGCGCCCAGGAAGAATGCCACCATGATGACTACGTTGAGACTCGACGTATGCAAGAATGTGTTGCAGCCCATATGGATAGCGCAGCGCCCGGAATTCCTTCGCTGGTAATACATCCACGACGTTTCAGGGACATCACAGACAAGGAGTCTCTGAGCGAAGACGAGTTGCTAATTATGTCTCGTCGTGTGTTCGGTTTCGTGATGCGGAATCGAAAGTGGGGTGCGTATCAGCAATAGGCATAATATCTACCGCGTTTCATTGATGGCAATGCTAACGAGTCGCTAGCTGTTCTGGATATGGATAAGATCACGGAAGTTGCTGCATTGGGCGATGAGAATGGCTTTGATCAGCTTGTGCTCCCATCCGGACACAAGGACATGGTAAAGTCTCTGATCCGCCAGCACCTGCGTGATAAGACTTCTGGACCAGCAGACAACGACCAGATGGATATAGTCCGCGGTAAAGGTACAGTATAGAAGCCATCATCTGACCCATAGACTTGTCCTAACATACAAGCTAGGGAAAGGGTTAATCATGCTCTTGCATGGGGTACCGGGTGTAGGGAAAACTTCAACTGCTGGTAAGAGCGAAGTCGTCTCCTTGTATGGGTTCACGAGCAATTGTGATGCTAATATTTTTGCATAGAATTTGTTGCGGATTCTTGCAAGCGACCACTATTCCAAATCACAAGCGGTGAGGCTTGTCCACTCGCGGTCGAGATACTGTCGAGGAACAGAAGAGGCTAACTTCAACCAGGAGATCTCGGTACAACGGCAAGAGAAGTCGAAGATGCACTCGAGACAAACTTCGCTTTAGCAAACCGATGGGACTGTATCCTCCTAATTGACGAGGCGGACGTGTTCCTAGTGGAGAGAAGTAAAGATGACTTCGTGAGAAACAGCCTTGTGTCAGGTGCGCCCAATACTGTCTGAACCGTTTCACATTCGGTGACGTTGCTAACTTTGATTATATAGTCTTCTTGCGAGTACTGGAGTACTACTCTGGGGTTCTTTTCCTTACTACCAACCGGGTTGGTGTCTTCGATGAGGCGTTCACATCGCGCATTCACATCAGCCTATATTATCCTCCACTGGGCAGAGACCCAACTCATCAAGTATTCGAGAAGAATATGCAGAGGATAAAGGATCGGTACCGAAAGAGGCAGAAGCCAATTGACATCCACGAGTCAGAGATTACAAAGTTTGCATTGGATTACTTCGACGAGAACAAGCAAGGGCGATGGAATGGACGTCAGATTCGGAACGCATTTCAGACCGCCCTTGCCCTGGCGGAATTGGAAGCCCATGGGGAGCATGACGAGCCTAATCAGCACGTCGAGGACAAATTGGTCAAGCTAGGCCGTTCGCACTTCGACACCGTAGCGGCTGCGTACAAAGGCTTCATGGAGTACCTTCAACAAACCTACGGGGCTGATTTTGCTCGACGCGCTCGAGAGAACTTGTGGAGGGCCGACACCTTTGGTCTGCCGAAGGCCCCAAATCCCCTTACGACAAGGCTCCGGGAAGTGGATCCGAGGCCAGCCTACGACACCTGGAAGGGTCCTCAATACCCCCAAGAATACAATTACGACAGAGGTGGCATGCCTTACCGTCCACAACAGAGAGGCCACCCCGACACGGAGTATAATAGATACCAGTCCCATAACTTCGGCCGTGATCCAGGTCCGTCACACCCGCGAGATCCAACAGGTGCTGGCCCCTCAGGGTATCCTCACAGATCCACAGATCATCTGTCGAATCCGTTAGGGTCGTCGTATTCGCCTGGTCCAAGTCCAGGGAGGCATGATGTGACAAGGCATGGAGGGCCATGGAGTGGAGAGTCAAGAGGGGAGTTGTTGGAGGGAGAATATCGGTCTTCTTATTCTCGGGAGCCGGGCTACGAGAGAGGACCCGGGTCCGGACCTGCGCACCCTTTTGCGAATCCGGAAGCTTGAGAAACTTGACATAGTTATGGATAACTTTTGGCAATTTACTTGATCATTTTAGTGATATGCCTTTTTATTATTATGACATTTACAGAATTTTATAAAGGTATCCAATCAGCCATCAGTATGAAGTACTTGCTGCCGCCCAGAGCGAGACGTCGTCAGCACGTGACTTTTGCATGGCGCCATATGCGCTCATTAAGCTGTACAGTAACGTGTCAGACCTCTCCCAGCCCAAAGTGGCCACTCCCAGCTCTGGCTAGCCCCTGACTTGCGACGCTACCATGCCACCAAATCGAAGCTCTCGCCCTAGAAGCATACCGCAGAACCTCATTGTGAATTGGCGGCCCTCGGACCTTCGTCATGGGGCAAAGCCACTCTCGCGCCGACCCGTGACGGCGTGTGACGCCTGTCGAAATGCCAAAGCCAAATGCAGCGGGAAGAAGGACTGCGATCGTTGTGGCGCACGGGGACTGGTTTGCACCTACACTTCCGAAGTCGCCCCGCCAAGAGGTGACAGTGCTCAACGTCCGCTGGCGCCAACAACATGGCCAATGCATGGTAGCACCCAGGGTGTGCCCGCCAACGTGCACGCCGGCTCTACTACTGCTGGAAGTTCCCCAAGTGGTACGGACTATCAGCCAAGCGCTGCTCTGGAGCCCATCACGCACGCAGGTTGGACCAATGACATGCAGCACCAAAGCATTCATCCTTCCAACTTGAGCCTCCTAGATATTACCTCGGACGTATGTATTTTTGAGAACGTTATTCTTGCTTCTATGGGCTGATTCTATTAAATCCGCAGGATGCAGCGTTTAGGTCTACGGCTCACTCCGCGTCACTCAGCGATGATACGTCGCAGTGTCTAGCTGATGCCATATCGACGACCTCGCCCCAAGACGGGTGTGATCCACAGGGTGGTGACGGACTTCAAGGCGCGAATTCCGCCGCAACTGAACCAACTCCCCCTTTTGGATCCCAGGTCCATCAAGCGACGTCGCCTAAATGTCTTTGTCGACCTAATCTGATGCTTTGCCTGCCAAATATTACAGGCGCAATGCAGACTAAACGCATGGACGAAGTCTTCAGGGTTACAGGGCAGCTGATCAAGTGCTGCCAGGACGTGATGGACTGCAAGACCAACCAGGTCAGCTGCACCGATCTGCTTCTGGTCGTGACGGCCCTGCAGGAGGCACACCCCTGTTTTGACTACATAGCCAAGTCCGACCTGGATAGCGCTGTCAAGGTGAGCTTCGGCGGCTACGAGGTCTCATTGAACGACTTGAACTTGAGAGCTATGCTGGTCATGGATCTGGTCCAGAAAGCCGACACGCTCTTGACGTCGGTTAGTTCCAAGGGTCAGGGCATGATCAACCGACTGAGTGAACCATCTTGCCTCGCTAGTGCAAATATTGCCTATCTCGAGGCGATGATCAGTCATTTCAAGACCATCCTTCGATGTGTTACGACCTATATGGAAGAGGCCGTTCATAATGGTGGTCCTGTGTCCGAGATACCACTGAACGAATTTGCATCTGCACCTGCAACGACTTAGGATTTGATGGCGAGGAACTTGCGGTCGGCTAGGGGTTATGCGCGTGTGTGGGGTCCGTGAACACGATAAAGGAATTCAGGTTAGTCAGGTTGTTGGAAAGCTCCCCACAGGTCCGGGAAACTACTTGCCTAATGTGGACTTATTTTACCGCGCCGGGATTCTATTTCCTATTCCGTAGTGCCACGCTTATTCAGCACTGGATGGCTGCCCCCGTCCATTACCTCCTTTGTCGTTGAACTCAGTCGGCACTGGCAGTTTTGGAAAATATCGTGGCACATCGAAACTGACGTACATACTGTTTACAAATGGACAATACTTGCCGGTACTACTCAGGAGTCGACTATCGAGGCCCCACGGCATGCGAATCATGTCTGATGGGTAAGCACTGCACGGTTAGAATCATCTCAGGACCCGCAGGTTGCCTCGAGAAATACTTTCTATGGCCACTATGAAATACCATGGAGATTGTTCCGTTGAACTACTATGGAGATAGAGTACTCTTTTGTCTTTGCGCCGCCTCTCGTTCTCGACCTCCATTCAACCATTGAACGGTGGACAATACAGAGCACTTTCATTTTCAGTAAGGGACCTGGGTATTTACGCAACACATCTGTAGTTGCTAACCAACTAAAGGACAACATGAGAACAGAAGACGAGAACCCAGCGAGCACGGTAATCGATCCCTCGACCCTGTCTCCTCCCAATGACCCCAAAAGCACCAATCCCGAGAAACAAGAGCAGCAGAAAGCCAAAGATCCTCCCCGGGACATCACAGGATGGAAGTGGGTAGTAGCCTCCAGCGCCATGCTCTTCTCCATCTTCCTCTACGCCCTCGACGGCACAATCGTCGCCGTCATCCAGGCCGCCATCGTCAACGAGTTCGACGCCCTGGGCGACCTGTCGTGGAACAACGTCGGCTTCCTGATGGGCGCGACGGCGACCGTCATGTTCTGGGGCCAGGTGTACGCGCAGTTCAACTCCAAGTGGGTCTACCTCTTCAACGTCGTCGTGTTCGAGGCCGGCTCGGCCGTGTGCGGCGCCGCGTCGGATATGGACGCGTTGATTGTGGGACGGTGTATCTGTGGCGTTGGCGGCGCCGGGCTGTATGTCGGCGTCTTCACCCTCATCGCCGCCACCACGACGATGGCGGAGCGCCCGCTCTATGTCTCGGGTACTGGGCTTACATGGGGCTTGGGGACGGTCCTGGGTCCTGTCGTCGGGGGTGCGCTCGAGCAGTCTGCTGTTGGATGGAGATGGGCATTCTACATCAACCTGTTTATCGGCGCTGCTTGCGCTCCCGCATGGCTATTTCTGCTGCCAAGCAAGGATCCCCGCCCGGGCATTCCCTTCAAAGACCGTGTCAAAGAGCTGGATTATGCCGGCATCATCCTGCTGGTTGGCTGCCTGGTGAGCCTCATAATGGCCATCAATTTCGGTGGAGTGACCTACGCCTGGAACTCGGGCCAAATCATCGGCCTCTTTGTTTGTACCGGAGTGTTGTTCGTCTTGTTGGCCATCCAGCAGAGCCGGACACTATTTGTCGCCTTACCGCGCCGCCTCATCGCGGTCCAATTTTTCCGAATACGCACTGTTATCATCCTATTTATCTGCACCAGCGCTTCTGCGGCCGGGGTATTTGTCCCTATATTCTTCGTCCCCCTCTTTTTCCAGTTCACCCGTGGTGACAGAGCGCTCGACGCAGGAGTACGCCTACTACCTCTTATCATCATCTTGGTGGTCACCATCTCCATCAACGGGGTCTTGATGGCCAAGTTCGGTTACTATATGCCGTGGTACCTCTTTGGCGGACTGTTATGCGTCGCCGGCGGCGCTCTGATGTACACGGTTCAACAGGACACCACCCAGGGCCGCGTATACGGCTACACGGTAGTCATCGGCGTGGGCGTAGGCATGTGGATCCAGGCCTCCTTCTCCGTGGCGCAAGCTATCGTCGACCCTAAGAACGTGCCAGCGGCCATAGGCTTCATCACGCTCGCACAGTTCCTCGGCAACACGACGGCGCTGGCGATCGCCAACGCCGTGTTCCTGAACGAGGCCGAGGCTAGGGTCCAGCAGCTTCTTCCGGACCTTTCCGTTCCCGAGATCCAAGCAGCTATTACGGGCGTGACCGGTGGATTCGCAGAAAGCCTCGGTCCTGATGTTAGGGTCCAGGTGATGGATGTCATTGTGGCCTCCATTGGCAAGACTTATATCTTGGTCATGACATCGGGTGCTATTGTTGCTGCGCTGAGCTTAGCAATGAAGCGGGAGAAATTGTTCATTACTGCTGCTGTTGCTGGAATCTAGATCGTACCCAAGGCATATGGGAGAAAAGGCTAGACGAGCTTTTGTAAGTGTGGGGGTGGGGGACTTGTTCTTACCACCGGGGTGTGGCTTCCTCCCTGATGAATCCGAGATCCGAGTGCATACCGCGAAGACTTTTTACCAACATGCTGCATAAGAAGGAAATTGATGAGACAAGGGCGTGAAATTCTATAATTACGAATCGAGTTAAACCTCAACACAATTTTCAATGTACCAACTGCTGGTCTTTGTCCCCCTGGTGGCAGGTAACTAATTGTCCGATTCTCACGCCGACAGAATAACGCTGAAAAGTAGAACCAATGCTTTCTGACAGGCAGCTCTCCTCGAGGGACCAGAGCCTTGACTTATGTCTCATCTTGAAGGCACTCTGTCTTCGCCCAATCGTCAACGCTAAAACCCCATACACGCATCGTAGCCTCATAATATTCACAGAACCTCGTGGATTCTTTTGAATCCAGGCCACTTGCGAGCTTGTAGACATCCGCCATCCGGTACCGCTGGTCGCAAAAGTGCCAGGTCACGTAGCCGTGCATGAGGCCAAGTGTAGTCTCCCTGAATGCAGGGTCCAAGTCCTTGACCAAGCTGACAAGTCGTTCCCCCGTGCGGGTCGTCTCATCCGCCAGACGTTGGAACGCGTCTTCGATCGACATGTCCTCAACATATGCCCAGTTCCGGACGAGGTTGACTTGGTCACGGGCATTGCCAAACTCCTTGAACTAGGAGAGCAGGTCGTTGGCCAAAGTCGTATAGGGCTCTGTCTCGGCTGTGACGCTGGTAATTTGTTCGAGCTGCCGCTGCTCCCGGTCGTCGAATTCGCGGCAAGGAAAAAGAGTCCCGCCTACGACATGGCCCAGGCCATTCAGACGGCGGAGGAAGCCTGGGAAGTTGAACGAGCCGCGAAGGCCGTGGGTGTTGTACTGCTCGATCCAGCAACCTTCGAAGTCTGTGCATCAAGTAGGAAAGAGAATCATTCGGTCAGCGCAGAAATAGACTGGAGAAAGAAGCAAGTAAGAAGGGTTTGCGCGGAAAAGTCACCAACAGTCAAGTGTGCCCCGGATGATACTAAATGAGCAAAAGGGCCCATAATGAACAAGGAGATCGGGCAAGTAGTGATTCATGGCGCGCCAGAAGCCATGTCGTTGCGGCTTGCCATGGACGAGATCCCCAAAAAAGGACGACATTCCATCGTGGAGATTGTCGTTACTATCGTCCAGCGTGACAATGTAGACCCAGTGTATGCTCAGGGCAGTTAACTCTTGCGGTGTCAACTTGGTCCAGCAATGGACCGTTACCTGGACACTTGTGCGCATGATGACTTCGAGCTGTCGGTCCGAGATGCCGTTGGGGGATTCCTCTTGCTCTGGGCGGGCAAAGTGTTGGGCAGTTTGTCCAGATAGAAAATAACGCATGGTGTGTATCTTCTTAGGAAGGGGCTAAGTAATCCTATTTATGTCTGGCCCTTTCGGCCCGAAGCAGTGTGGCTGGGGAACGCAATGCACACCTAAGCAGCCTTATGCCCCCAGATGTCACTGACAGTTACTAGCACCAGTCTGAATCCTTCTCTTTTGGATTACAAGTTGCACCATATTGTACAGCCCTAAGTGGAATGCCTTTCCGTCACTTTGAATTTGGTCTTGTTCTTGCCCCATTATGGAAACGTGGTCAACCACTCGTGGTGTATCTTGACATCCTCATTTCCCCTTCCATGAAGCTCCGTAACCCTGGACAGCCAAATTAAGAGATGCGTGTTTTCATTTAACATGTGCACATGTCTCCCTGTCATCAGCCCCCGAGACTGGTTCGTGTGGTGGCACTTGTCTTGAAGGATTCAGACGTTGAGTCATATTTCGTCGAGATGCCCTGGACGGCGACACACCATGTCTGCCACACATTGATAGATTGGCTACGGGTAATAGAGTAGACCTACATGACATGTCTGCCCAGGAAAGTCCACGTCAACTCTCAAATATTCATCTTGGCCGAAATTAACAATATGTACAAGAGACTGCATCTTACCTCGGAGTCAATTCGTAGGGATCTCAATTGCCTGGAATCTGGATTCATTGACATGTATACCCATGTCTCCTTTATTGGGCGTTAGAGAACGCGGGACAGATCCTCGCTACTATAGCCCCGACTTCCAGCCACCCTCTTCTTCGAAGATCTTCCCAATCGGCCTGCTCGCTGCCAACAGCTTTCGGTCATGGTATCTCGGCGCTACGAGCGAGATTCCGACGGGCATGCCGTTCTCTCCTTGGAACCCAGGGATGTTGATGATAGGAACATGGAGGGCCTACTTCAGTGTCAGTATCTTGATCAGGAAGGCCGGAGGCGAAAACGTACCGTCCAGATCAACTGGAATATCGCGGATCCAGTACTCTTGAGGCCCACGGGTGCTTCGCCTGGCACGGAAGGAACCAAGACCGCTTCGTACTTTGAGAGCAGGGCATCAGCCTTTGGTCTGGCTGCGGCTATACGGTCGAATGCCTCCAGCTGCTCGGCATGCGTGTGCTTGTCCCTGTTCTCGACATGCACATGCAGCTGTTCATGGAGTTGGTCCTTCGCCGTGAGGTAGTCCGGAAGGAACGCAGTCCGGCCGTCAGTCTTGAAGATAACCGTGTGCCACTTGGGAAGCTCCTTCAGGTCTTCCGGAAACTCGATCTCGTCCACCTCGGCGCCATGGGCTTTCAGCAGCTCGACAGCCTTGGCCATAGCCGCTCTAGTGCCCGGCTCAACGTGGGCGTCCCAGACCACTGTCTTCATGAACGCGAGCTTGGCGCCCTTGACAGAAAATTGTCCTCCCGATTCTTGGAATGGCGGTACGTCATCCCGCAGTTGAAACACATCGGCCAGCAGCTCCAGGTCCTCCACGGAGCGCGCGTAGACGCCAAAAGTGTCAAGGATGAGCGAGAACACCTTCTGGCCCTCCCGCGTGATCGAGTTCCACGTCGGCTTGAGTGCGTACACGCCATTGAATGACCCCGGCCGCACCATGCTGCCCCCGGTCTGCGTCCCGAGGGCGATCGCCGCCTGGAAGTCCGCGACGGCCGCTCCAGACCCGGCGCTCGAGCCGCCGGGCGTGCGGGTCGTATCGTGCGGGTTGCAGGTCTCGGGCCCCTCCGTCGTGGCGGCGAACTCGGTCGTGGCCGTCTTTCCCAGGATGAGCGCGCCCGCGTTGCGCAGGATCATGATGGAGCCCGCGTCCACTCCGACGGTACTGTCCTTGTAGATCGGGGAGTTGTGTTGCGTCGGCATGTCCTTTGTGTAGATGACATCCTTGACTGCGACGGACACGCCGTGGAGGGCGCCTCGCTTCTCGGGCGGGACCTTGTCCAGCTGTCTTGCTTGGCTGAGGACCTGTTCTGGGTTCAGGTATGCCCATGCCTTGACTGTGTCGTCCCTCTCCTTGATCCGTGAGAGCAGGGACTGTGCGTATTGCTCGACTGTGAATGAGTCGGATCTTATGCCTGTGGCGGCTTGGGAGGCTGTCAGTCTGTATAATTCGGTGTTTGCCATTTTCAATTCTGGTAGTATCAGGCCAGCCTAGATCAGACAGGTCGAAACCTGTGTTGTCTTTGGAGAATCTGGCAGACGACGCAGCCTCCTGAACATAAGCCGTGCGGTCTGTAGGTTGCGAGGACTGCTAATCACCAACTCGCCAAAAAATGGAGGATTGCCGTGAACGATATAGCAAAAATTTCTTCTTGGCGAGGTCCTGGTCTGTTCTGTACAGTGGCTGAGGGAGGACTTGCTGTCATCTACAGTGTACACGGCGCGCATGAGTGGGCGGGGTTGCCGGTCTCGGTCTCGGGGGCTCCACTCCGGCGGCGCCGGCTGTCCGCAGATAAGCTTCGGGAGGTCCAACGAGCTCGCGAGATGTTGCTGTGCAGACTCTTGGCCTCTCTCTCTTTGCACCTCGCATTGCAACATCGCCTGATTTGTCACACCCATATCAACAATCTAGACCGATCTTGGTGAAATGCTTACGGGTCTTCAACTCGTGTGGGTCCTCGCTTGACCTGGTTGCAGCAGATGCACGGAGTGACGTCGTATCCTGCGGTCATGTACGCACATGGCTCGGACTCAAGCCTCGATGCGCATTATTCGTGTGAACCGGTAAATGGTTATCGTCCTCACCATTGGCCCCCAATGCGGGTCCCCGCTCGTGATAAGGCGGAATCTGCGCTCCGGGATATTGGTGCACCCGCACCCGATTGATCTCCTACGAAGATTGTCGTCGGGCGGCTGTGATTGCATGGGGCATGGCAGGCAACGGGAACCATTGGAGTACCGTCTGTTTGTGGTCCGGCGATCTCAAGTTGTGAATACTAGGGGCCTTCGGCAATTATATATTGCAGACGCCAGGCCTTGAGATCATCGATTTCCCGGTGGTCCCGTTAATCTCAAGTTCGTCCCGATACTCGCAATCAAATTTTGTTGAGGACATCTACACTTCAGCCTCGTGGAAACTTTAGGAAGCAACAATGACGGAACCATATCACGCCGACCCGCAGTATGAGTTCGATCGCAATTTCAAAGGTTACGGTGAGGCTGGTCTCAACATCAAGTGGCCAAACGACGCCAAGATCGCCGTCTCTTTCGTCATCAACTATGAAGAAGGAGGCGAACGCAATGTCCTTTCCGGTGATGGTGAGGCAGAGCATATCATGAAGGAAAACCCCTTGAGTGCTCCCGCCATCAACGAGCGTGATTACAGTGCTGAGTCGGAGTACGAGTACGGTAGTCGCTCAGGCTGGTGGCGTTTGTTCCGGCTGTTCAACAAGTACAGGATGAAGTTCACCCTGTACGCAGTTGCTCAAGCTGTCGAGAGGCAGCCAGAGGTCGTCCAGAGATGTGTGGAGGAGGGACACGACATCGCGTCACAGTAGGTTGCCAGGTCACACGGATATGATCGTTTGGGGGTTGCCTCGATACTGATGTCGCGTACCCAGCGCCTATCGATGGATCGACTACCACGATCTCAACGCCGAGCAGGAAAAGGACTACATCCGTAAGTGCATCGCGTCTCTCAAGTCCTTGTCCGGCTACGCACCGCGAGGCTGGTACTACGGGCGCCCAAGCCCACGCTCCAAAACGCTCGTCCCGCAAGTGTACGAAGAACTAGGCGAGGAGCTACTTTGGGCCTCGGACAGCTACGCAGACGACGTACCGTACTGGATCGACCTGCCGGCGGAGCGGGACTCGCCCAACCCCAAGGGCTGCCTCATGGTGCCGTACTCGTACGACTGCAACGACTTCAAGTTCCATGTTGCTGGCTCGGGTTTCCGAAGCCCCCAGGGCTTTTACGAGCACATCAAGAACGCTTTCGATGTTCTTTACGAGGAAGGTGAAGAAGGCATGCCGAAGATGATGACTATTGGCCTGCACTGCCGTATCATTGGGAGGCCCGGTCGATTCAAGGTCCTGCAGGACTTTGTAGACTACATTAGCAAGAAGGAGGGCGTGTGGGTAGCCACAAGGAGTGAAATTGCCGAGGCGTTCAAGACGCAATTCCCGTACAAGAAGGGCCAGCTTGCTTGAGCCTCCATCGAAAGTGGCGATACGTGTGGTTCAGCTGTACCACTGGTGCGAAGCATTTCTCATTTCTGGATTACGACGGGCTAATGATCATTGTGACTTTGTGGGCCGAGCTTTTGGGGTGATTGGGTCGATCGTTAAGCTTTAGCAGAGCATAATCAATGAGGTCATTTCTTACAACAGACATGTTTGGTGTTGCAAGTGATGAAATCGGGATCCTGGCAGCCACATCAAAAAGTCAGTGGGCCAGGATTTGATATTCTATTAATTCTGGCAGTCGTTGTACTTTTATTTCATCTGAGCCCAGGCACTTATACGGATGAGGTGAACTTGATGCGGCTCGGGCAGATCTGGGGTCCTGTCCGGATATAAGTCATGACGGAGATTCCCGAAACGTTGCTCTTTGGGATGAGCCGCCAATGGCCCATATTTATAGCTCGTAGGAATAAACGCCTGCATGCAACTGGACCTGCAGTAGGGGCACAAGGTTTGGCATAGACTACTACTTTTATGCTCTGTGAGGTGGTCTAGTAATGCCTGTGTCCAGTCGCGGCCTCCTCGATCCCTTTCTGCGCATACACCCTAGGGTAGACCCAGCGAGTAGGCGGGACCCTTGTGAGAATATAGGGCGCGATGTGTTGCTCACAACGGCTTCTGGATGACCGCTCACTTCCTCCCCCTTTGTCCGGTCTAGTCGCATTTATGGTTCATTCGGAATCAGCAACCACACGACGCGGCATTGCTACCTACAGTAGGTACACCAATGTGAGGGTTGGGGCAACCTGCGGCCAACAGTCGACGCATGAACCCACCGACTGACTGGTGCGAGTTGGCACAGGTAGCGCACCTCCGAAGGCAGGTCAGTGGAGTTAATATGGATTCTGCTTACGCTCGAGTGCATCACCGGAACATTGTCGACGTCACATTTCTTGTACGAAAGGTACTGCTTTACGCGCCGGACCCAGGGTCCACCTCCCAGGGTTAAGCACCCGCGTGATCGCTGACCGCCCTGGGAACACCCCGAGCGCGGGGATGCCAAGGTCGTATGCTACTGGTCCGCATAAAGTGCTTGACTCTAGACACGCTCACAAGAAAACAAACAGTCTCCATATACCAAGATCTGCGCCGCGGCTGTCAGTGTTTTTCGGGAGATCGTCCGGCGAAAATCTCTTGGAGTTCAGGTGCCAAGCTCACCATGTCGGATATTGAAGAAGGCTAACAATGGGACTACGTTGGGTTCTTGATCTCGTATAGACCCACGAGGTCATGAGGGGTTCGTGTTTCTACGATTCATATAAAATGCATCACCAGGCCGTGGTCCCAAACTACAACGATTCAACATTTACCCAACAACACATCATCTTATATCGTTAAAAATGAAGACTTGGGGTGCTTTCCTGACGGCCTCGTGCCTGGCCACCGGGCTCCACGCAGCCAACTTCACAAACCCGCTGAAGAGACCTCTTGGCAGCGACCCACACATCGTCTACGTAGATGGCTTCTACTACCTGACGACCACCACATATGAGAATATCCAGCTCACCAGGGCGACCACCCTCGATGGCCTCAAGACGGGCGAGAACAAAATTATTTGGACCCCGGACGACCCGTCACGAAGCTGCGAGTTGTGGGCACCAGAAATGCACCAGGTGGACGGAGTGTATGCCTTCTCTACGGCCCATTTGGTTCCGATAAGAGGCTGACCGAGCACAGGTGGCATCTTTACTTCACAGCAGGGGCGTGTGGTACTTGCTGCGACACCCAGAAGGCCCAAGTCCTCGAGGGTAGGACCGCCCTTTGCACTCGTCACACCACAATATAAATAGCTGACATCGGCATAGGCGGCGCTTCACCATGGGACGACTACCGTTTCCTCTCGACCCTCACTAATGAGTTCGGAATAGACGGCACGGTCCTCAGCCTGAACAACCAGAACTACTTCGTCTGGTCGTGCATCACCAGCGACCTGCAGGGTCTCTGCATCGCCACGCTCGACACCCCCGGCAGCATAGGTCCCCGGCACGAGCTCTCGATACCGGTGGAGTCCTGGGAGGTCGACGGGTTCGGGGTCAATGAGGCCCCAGCACCTTTGTACCACGACGGCAAGACGTTCCTTGCCTTCTCGGCCAGCTACTGCGGGACGGCTAGCTACCAGCTTGGCCTCCTCACGTACGAGGGCGGTGATCCCCTCGAGAGTTCGTCCTGGACCAAGACTGGGCCCCTGTTCAGCTCTGCGAATGGGAACTACGGCACTGCACACAACGCGTGGGTTTTAGCTGCTTTAATCCTGAAAGAATTGGTTCTGACTTTTGTTTGCAGGTTCTTCGATAGTCCTGATGGCACAGAGACTTGGAACGTCTACCATGCGACCAGCATTAGCTCTGGACATTGTGGTCGTGAGAGATACACGATGGCTCGATCCGTGGCATGGGGTGCTGATGGCCAACCAATCTTTGGCCAGGCTGAAACGCTAGGTACTCAGCTGGTTGGACCTTCAGGAGAGCCAGCATAAGAGTGTAATACTCCGTGGCGCCTCGCGGCTCTTGACGATGTTAGACGTGAAAAAATGAGTATACCTAGGTACAATTATATTGCGAACTTCAAAAGTGTCCCTTAAATTGGCTGGTCGCCCAGCTGTCATGCTAGTCTCTTCCAAGTGAAAGGCCTGGCAATTTGTCATTCCGCAAGAAGAATGTGATGCCCTAGAATGGATGTCGCATAGGCTTTATTTACTTTTGACAACACCACAGAGAGCAGCTAGTCGTGCCGGGAAGAGTAGCGGCATCAATATAAGATGTAGCGCGAGACGGAGGTCGCGAGACGTCCATTTCGGCAAATTGAATCACGAAAAGTAACATTGCTCCAGAATCAATTTCATTTATCCGAGCTAGTTCGTTAGATATATACTGATTTCTGCCATTGAATTCCACAATTGTATTCACGTTCCATCAGTAGGCATACTTAGACGCACTGGAACCCATCTTCTTGTTGATCTGTATCAACCACACGCGCAAGGCCCAAGTGCCAGCGATAGAAGCGAATGCGAATGCGGCGTTTGCTGCCATTGCCGGCAAATAACGTGGTCCGTCGCTCTTTGGATAGACTTAACGACTTGTTAGTGTCCTGCGGTGAGGTTCAGGCCAGTGTTTACTTACGATAGGCCGTGTAGATATATGAAGCATTTGCAATAACGTTGACGATGGAGAGGCTTACCGCCTTCTTCTCCGGCGTGGAGCCAAGGGTGGCCGAAACCCAGCCCAATATCTGCGGTGTGTTTGTTAGGGCTTGATCCTGTACAAGAAACATTGACGGGGACGTACCATAGAGTTCACAGCATAAGCTCCACTTGCGAACAAGAAACAGGAGATGTAGCGAGCTGCGGTGTTCAGGGTCGCGCACGAAATGACAAATCCGACGATGGCTATGCCCATGCAGCCAGTTATATGCCATGTCCTCTCGTTGTACTTCCCAGACGAGAGTCCAGCGAAATAGCCGAAGAAGCCAGAGACAAGGTAAGGAGGGCAGCTAAGGACCAGGGTGATGGTCTCATTGAACCCCAAGGAACCGACAACTGTGGGGAAGAAGTTGTTGAAGCCGCAAGCCGAGAGGTGCATGTTCTGGATGAAGCAGAGGAGCCACAGGTGTGGATCGCGGATGGCCTGCTTGAAGCCGGCCCTGGCGCCCTTACTCTCCGTGAGGCCAACGGTATCCTTGACCATGCGGTCGTGAGCGAGTTGGCGCTCCTCGGGCTTCAGCCACCGAGTCGTCAGAGGATTGTCAGCCAGTGTAAATATCCCGATAATCGCGACTCCAAATGTCAGACAGCCCTCTATGATAAATAGCCACTGCCATCCTTTCAGACCCTGGTTGCCATCGATGGTGTTGAAGACAGCAGCTGCAATAAGGCCTGAGAAAGATGTGGCGAAGATGTTGCCCGAGTATAAGATGGACAGACGGGTGGCAATCTCTTTGCGGGTATAGAAGATTGACAACATGTAGATGGCACCGGGGTAGAATGGTGCTTCGGCCACGCCAAGGAAGAAGCGAATGACGACAAGGTCGGTGTAGTTCTTCGCCAGTGCGGTGCAGGCGGATACAACCGCCCAGCCCATCATGCACGCAGCCATATAAACGGAGGGTCGAACATGTTTCGAGGACATTAGCATGTTGGATGGGATCTGCATTAGGAGGTATCTGGATAAAAAAACGGTCAGCTAGAGTCCTGGGAAAAGACTTGGTCCTTGATCGACAAATATGGCACACATACCCGACAAATAGAATCGAGATGCAAGTGTTGTACTGGGATCCAACTAGCTTGAGGTCGTCTTCGAGACCGCCGAGACGGGCCTGGGCAATTGCATTTCGGTCGAGCTGGACTGAAGGTCAGTCTAGTCTCGTAAGTAAGTTGGTTCTTGTTTTGGGCGTCACAAACATAGTTCAGAAAGTACATGCACCTGGTGTGCGAGTTAGCTCTGTCAATAACACCAAACAGCACCCATCATAGACTCACCAGAGCGTCGGCATGATCCTCAAGTCCAGCTTCCGAACCAGGGCGATTTCCTCGGCTGAAGTCTTCTTGACGGCGCCAGAGTAATCAGCTCCTGGCTGAGCAACACGACCTTTTTCATCGTCACCTGAGACCTCGATGAAGTTCTCATCAGGCTTTGACTCGAGGTCATGTTGTGGCTGCTTCTCAGAAGCCATGGAGAAAGATACGAAGGACGGTAAGAAATGGTTCAAGGAGGGAAAGAGATTGCAATGGTCGGACGGAGGAGAAGAGGAGAGGATCGAAAGAACTTATATCAGTGTTTTCTGCTCAGCCTGGTGTCACTTCCCCATGGTGTTGGTTGGCTCTCGCCCGGTCTCCCACCTCCCGACCAGGACCAGCATGTGTTGCCCCAGAAAATTCGTTTCTCAGAGTCCGGGGTAAGCCCACGGGGTTGCACTACCCCATGTTTCCTTCATCTGATCCCACCGTGCCAAGCCTTGCCAACCCATAACCTCGGATCTATCGTCACATCAGCATTTTCAGCCCTCGTTGAGCATTACCTTCCACTGACGAATTGCTCGTAGGACGACAAATATCCCAATGCTCATTTTGATCAGTTACATTGTACGATCCGGTCCCAATCGTACCGCCTAATTATCCGGCCTCTTGTGAGCACACCCCGAGCAGGCGGAATACCCAAATTGTTCTCTTTGTCTGGGCAACACCTGGGGACCCCGGACCCAGTTCCCCGGACTCGTACTCCAGTCTGTTCTCAAGTCCCCATATTTGAGACCATTTCCTTGGGCCCGGTGACCTAGCCTCGGGAAAACAGCTCAAAGTGTAGTGATTACGGACAAAGACAATGCCGGCTGTGGCTGACTATCTGCGGGGGAGTGCGCGGAGATGGCGTGGTTTTTTTCTTGGCCCTTCAATTTGGGTTGGGGTCGGGCTCTCGCTGGTCCGACTCGTGGTGTGCAGTGGTGTTCTTATTCGGTGTGCTGCCGCATATCTACCAAAATAGACGTCAAGGACGGCTCCGCCGTGAAAATGCTTTACAGTATCCTCGATGCGGCAGCCAGGGCGCCAAGCTTCTTATAAGCTCCCACCACCCGGTGTAACGCATCTCCGGGTTGCGGCGACTTTCAAGCCTCCGGGGTCCTGGATTCAAGCGGTCAACTGCCCGTACTGGTTGCCACAATGACTGCTCAACAATGATGGATTGACTAGAAGGATGAAACTAGATTGGGTATAGAAATATGCTAATCAATGACAGACAACTTCAAATCCCCAAAAGTGACCGTCTTTCTATGTACGGCCATTCATCTAAGTTACTCTAAGCGCTTATCTCCTGAACGCCACGAGACAAAGGACTGGGTGTCTTCCCAACGCTACCATCCTCGTTATTTTCCTCTGCCTCTCGTAGAATTTGCGCAAGCCGTCGAAGTGGGTTCACAACGCCACGCAGCAGCTTGAGTATATCCTTCGGAGCGCCAGCATTCAACGCGGCCAGAACAACCGCAACGCCCCGCCTGCCCTTCCAGCTCCCCGACATGCGCGAAGCCGTCGCGATCCTGCGTATGACGGCGACTCCGACCTTGGACAGGTTCACGTCGTCCCAGTTGATGGCCCTGTGCCGCAGCTGCCCCGGAAGGAGCCTGACATTGACGCTGTCGTCGTAGACCTCGTCCCTGCTGACCCGGTCCTCCTCCAGGTGCTCACTATCCCGCAGGTACCTCATGTGCATCTTCCTGACGTCGTACCGGTCGAGAAGCGACTGGACGTCGTCGTCGCCCAGCTCCTCGGCCAGATCTCGTATCTCGCGCCACTCCTTGCACAGCCAGGCGCCGTGGTCCAGGAGCATCTCGGCCAGGGCGTAGTCGCCGTGTGCCACAGCCTGGTACAGCGCATTGACGTGTACTCCGTCGCCCTCGTAAATGTCCGCGCCGCACTGGATTAGCAGCTTGGAGATGCTCTTCCGGCCGCTGTACGCCGCGGCGATCAACGGCGTCCCGTACTGTCCGCCTTCCGAGACCCTGCTGACTTGGGCTCCGTTGTCGATAAGGAGACGGACCATGTCTTCCCGGCCCTTTACAATTGCTGCGTTCAGGGGCTGTCCGTAGATGCGGCACGTGGAGTTGGGGTCAAATCCGTTGCGGAGGAGGATGGCGAGTTCCTGGATGTTACCGGCTAGGATTGGGCCGCACAGATAGTCGCCCACACGCGCGAAGGAGATGTTCATGATGGAGGCCAGTATCTGCTCTTGGGCGATCCATGATGCCAGAGAAGTCGTCGCGGCCTCTCCCAAGGTGTTCTGCATGTGTTTGCTGCGGAGGAACCGCTCCTCTTCCCAGACGTTGTCGAGATCGCGAATCCCGTCGCCCCACACGTAGGTTTGTGCTTGGATCTTCTCGATACTGCCGCCCTGTGCCTCTACTTCCACCTCGACTGTCATTCTTTGCAAAAGTTCCAGACGTCGACTGCCATGACGCGAGTGGGAAGAGTCATCCTTGTCAGACGAGTCTGAGTCTGAGTTGTCATCCTCGTCCGGTATCTTCATGCTTCTCAGAGTCCGCTCGTCGCCGCCAAAAATGGCGTCGCAAAAGCGCAAGGCCTCGGTTCTGACCCCAAGTATTAGAAAGCCGACGACCTCGCCGGGAGGGGTGTACGGTAGATCTTCATGTCCTCTATCTTTCCGGCGCTTTAGGATCTTCTTTGTCAGCCGCCCGTCCTGTACGACAGCACAGTTGAGACCACGAGGACGCCAGCGATCGTACCCGCGAAGGACAGCTGGTGTCATTGCCTCGCTTGCATGCTTAATAGACAGGTCGGCCCTCGACCAGTCAGCCGTGTTGGGATGTAGTCGCCGCCTCAGCTCGGGGTAGTAGACCCCCTTCGTGGATGCGACAGCTAAGGCGTTGAGGATACTAGGGAACATGAGCCGACCATATACAAACAAATTGGACTCCACGTGGCGAGCCCGATTGGCCACTGACAGCTCGGTCTTGGTGAAGTGATTTGTTGCAGCGAGGATGTAGGACGGCACAAGAGTTGCTTCGGGAAGTGGAATGCTGTCTTGCTGTCTGAATGGAGGTGGCACGACAGGCTTCGGACAGATAAAAGTGGTGGATTCGTCTGGGCTTGGTAGGGTCGGGTCGGTTGGCTTGGGACGGAGCTCTTCAGGCAGACCGGCAAATCTCACTTTGCGTACGGGCGATCTGGTAGCGACTGGCTGGGCGGCGTTGCCATGGGGCGTGATTTCAAATGCAGCTGGCTTCTCGGTCCCTGGCGTGTCCTCGATCCTCGGCAGCTTAACCTTTTCCTCGCGTTCTGGCAGGTTCAATGTCGAGGCGGAAACGGAATCTGTGCTTTCCAAGTCTGGTAACTTGAGGTCTTGTTCCTTCGAAACGCTCTTCTTTCTTGCGTCCTTGAGAGTTAATGGACTTTGAGTCGGAGACAGGCCATCCGGCGACGCGCAGTAAGGGCAAATGTAGGAGTTGCATTCGTCAATCAACCGGCCTCTGACTTGAGCAGCCGTGGGCCGCTCTCCCGGCACAGACTGCAGCATGTGCAAAATCAGCTTCAAGAAGCTGGGATCAGAATTTACCCGGTCTTCAGTCAATTGGGATATCCAAAGTTTGGCTGCGGCCTGGTTCGCCCAAATGGCATCGGTTCTCATCGTGCCGTTGTCTTCAAAGAAGGTCCACATGTCTGCAGTGGAGTGTAGTTGCAAGACAGTGGCTATTTCCAAAAAGACACAGCCGAGGGACCAGACATCAGCCGCGCTATTACGGGCCTATATTTTCAAATTAGATCTCAAAGCCACAATAATTACACCAGCTGAGAGTAGAACGGCTTACCCCTGTTTCATGCGTCTCTGGTGCGGAATAGCGCGGTGTATAACCTTCGTGCTTCCCCTGGGTCGTACTTCGGCCTTCGGTGCCCCACGCCCTTGAAGTACCAAAGTCGGAAAGGTAGACATTGGAGTTTGCCACCAGAATGTTCTGTGGCTTGATGTCGTTGTGACGGATATTCTGCTGATGCAGGTATGCAAGAGCTGTTGCGAGGCAGCCGGAGAATGACCTCAATCGTCGTCTCCTCAGCGTCTTATCCATGCTTGCCTCCTTCAAATACTCGTCGAGATTCATCTCCGCGACGGGTGTCATTATGATCCCGAGGAATCTTTGATCCGTGTAAGAGCCCTTGAATTTGACAATATGAGGATGCCATAGTCGCTTCAGTGCCTGGATCTCGCTTTCAAATTGCTTCAATAGACGTTCATCGACCAAAGGAGAGTGTCCCCGGACGATCCTCTTCCGAGCATAGACCCGTCCAGTATTTGCGCTGAAGACCTGGTCAACAGTGCCATAACGACCCATTCCTAAGGGCTTGATGGACCGAAAGTAATCGTCTCCGCTGCCTGCAAGATGTAGATGTGTACCACCATCTTCCAATGCATCCAGGCCCTTTTCTTTGTACAGAACTGCGTGCTGTAGCTTCAAAAATTTTGTGCGGATCTCAGAACCTTTGAGGAAGACCGGCAATGTGCTATCTGTAAAGGGGAGCGCTGAGTCCATGAGACCCTCTTGAGCAAAGCAGTCGAGTAAATTCGTACAGCCCAGGATCCTGAGTACAGAAAAGAGTCGAGGCCTCAAGCTCCATTCTCCTTTGCCATACATTACGAGCAGCTCGCTGATTGGTTGGAAGAACGAATCTCTTAAAATTGTTCTCGCAGCGCAGGGGTCGTTCGGCCTCGGGAGCCATTTGTTTAGTCCTTGGTTCAATTCTGCATCCGAGATGAACTTGGAGATTTTGACATCCGGGATCTCCTTCACGCCTTGGGCGTAGTCTTTGGCTGTGAGCTCAGAGACATATTCAGGTTCCTCATCCGAGTCACTGAAATATGTCTCAGAATATGGGGATTGGTAATTTGAAGGCATGGTGTGATGTCTTCTGCACTAGAGCCTGATAATTGACGGAAGCATCTGAAAGTCCTGATTGACTTTCGGGGCAACATCACCGCTATAAATTTGCGACGCTCACCGATCGAGCTGGGACTGGCCAAGACATGATTGACACACCTGACCGTATCTATCAGCCTCCGCCATCTTGTTTGCAGATCCCGTATCGCGCAAACAAACTACGGGCGTAGGCCACTAACAGGTGATTGGTAGCCTTCTCTGAGTCCTATGGCAGTGCAGGAGCTATGTGCTGAGCTTGGACAGATGTAGCAGTTGTGGCTGCAGCAGGAACACATAAGCCACGGGCGCAGCGGCCTAGTCCGCCTTACATTACTCCAAGTCAGCTGAAGATCAGTAAGACCACGCAATTTGCAGGCGGTGAGTTGCCAAGCAACCCTCCTCGGTAATAATACTTAATGATGATTAAGATGATTGATATTACAATGTTCGCTGCCACCTTTGCATGGCGTTTATTAAGAAATCGGAGATTCGCACCGGCAAAAACGGAGGGTACACCGGTACATTGCAAATACAAACAAACACCCACTCCCATAACACCTCAAACTTACCTACACCTACCACCTACACCTACCACCTACATCCACTACCTATACCTACTGCCTGCTGCCTGCTGCCTGCTGCCTACGCTACTACGGTATAGAGTGATGTACCGGTGTACCCTCCGTTTTTGCCGGTGTGAATCTCCGATTTCTTTATTAACGTGAGAAGATAGATTTTCCAGTTGCTCTCACCAAATCTGACGTACCGCCACAGTTGAGCCCTACACATATCGCACCGAAAACCTTGCCCAAATCCGAACAGAACATATCATGGACCCTGGAACCGCGCTTGGAGCAGTGTCTCTCCTCTTCCAGGTGTTCTCTGGCTGCGTCGCGGGTGCGTCAAGACAAGACTCCCAAGCTGTACAAGCGACTTACTTCAGCAATTGGCTGACACAAAACCCCTAGCTTATCAATTAGCCTCAGAAGCAAGAGGACTAGAAAAAGACCATGGCTTTATCCGGGTCAGATTCAAGACGGAACAGCACCGCTTGCTGGATTGGGCTCGTGTTGCAGGGATAGCAGAGAGCGATGGCATTTTTCTAACGAACAGACCTAATCGCACCGTTGCCATGGATGTGCTGGATCAGCAGTACCAGATGATTCTAAATTTCAAAGGCTTGGATGACCGCTTCCGACCCTTCACAAGAGAGGCTCTCTTCCAGGAGGAGGCCAATGGAAGCGTCCACGAAGAATCAGACAGGAGCAGTGAAACAAGCCAGGGCAGCGAAACCACAAAGTTTCCCGAGAGCAGCGAACTACTGAAAATGGCATTGTCCTTCACAGAAAAGACCAGAAAGCTCCCGAAACGACTTCGTTGGGTTATTTCAGACCGCACAAATATGGAAAACCTGCTCTCACGTCTCGCGGGAATGAATGACTTTCTCCGAGACATGCTTGACAGTTACAGGGGGGAAATGCTGCGGACTCAGCAAATCAGGACCAATTACGATATTATTCAATTGAACACCAAAATGGACCAGCTCATCGAAATAATTAAAGCTGGATCGACTCCTATGTCCAATTTTGCTCAAAGCCCAGGGGCCATTTCAGGTCTCGAGGCTTTGTCTATCGACCCTGCGAAGGGGCTCGAAGCACGTCAAAATAGCGACTCCATGCACCATCTTGTCAAATTGGCTCAGTTCAAAGCCGTCGCATGCGCGGTCCAGGGTCACAACCTGGACGGCTCCGTGAGAAGCAAGATCGGAATCACAAACTTGATCGCTGCGTCTCAGAGCAACATCATGATTGAGACCGGCGCCTTGGATCTTGATGTGCCAGAGACCATGTTATCAGCTCAAGACGCGGTCGCAAGGCGCGTGACTGGATGGTACAATCCACTGATTTCAAACCAACGACGCAGAATCTGGGTTGAGTGGAAAGTGGCCCCACGAGATCAATGGTCCGCAGACGGGGGTGTCGAGCCAGGCGTCCTCCGGCGCTTCGAGGCCCTCGTCTCACTCCTCCGCGAGAACGAAGTCACGGCCCAATTCCGGGCACCAAAATGCCTGGGCTACTACCAGCAGCGCGCGACTGTGTCCGAAATTCGTTACGGGCTCGTATTCGAAATTCCTTCCAGTGTGCACGCCGACTCCAGCCCGCTATCATTGCGCGACCTCATCGCTGATAAAGGCCGGCCTGCGCCCAGCCTTACCTCTCGTGTGCGCCTGATGCGGAAGTTGGTCGAGTGTGTTGAGAAGCTTCACGCTGTGGACTGGCTTCACAAGGGGTTGCGGAGCGATAACATCATCTTCTTCCATGGCGGACTTGGAGACAGAAACGGCAGCAAGGGTGTGGACCTTAGCGAGCCTTATCTCACTGGCTTCGACTACTCGAGGCCGGTCAGATCAGTCTCTATGTCAGAAGGGCCCGGAATTTCTCTCGCTGATGATCTCTACCGTCACCCCAACGTGCAAGGCTTCAGCGCGGACGAGTCTGCTGGCCGTGGCTTCCGGAAGCGCCACGATGTCTATAGCCTCGGTCTGATACTGACAGAGATAGCGTACTGGAAGCCGTTGGAGTCCATACTCGGTGTCAGCAGCCTCAAAGACCTGGAGGCCAAGGAAGTCCTGGGAGTACGTGAGGTGCTGCTAAGCCATAGCCACTTGGAAAGCTTGCAGAGCAGGGTCGGGGACACTGTAGCTCAGGTCTCGCGGGCGTGTCTGGAGGGCATAACCACATCCGGGCAGGCAGAGAAAGACCGCGATGACACAGTCGGTGGAGAGCACCTGCAGATGAAATTTTACGAGGATGTGGTGCGGCCCTTTTCTTCTCTTGTAATCTAATCATATTGATCGTCCTTCTGGTCGACAGTGTCCGTTGCAGTTCTATTGATCTATAACGAGGCCATTATAGCATCTCAGAGTGATGCTTAGCTGATGTGAGGCACATATTGCGACCACCTCACCACATCGTATGCAGAAGAAGGCAGATGCGACAGGTTCGCCAGACACTCAACAAAGATGAAAAACCTCAGCCCAAGGTAGATGGAAGCAACAATAACGATCCCGAAAACCTTGACGACACGGATCACCTCGATCATCCAGAGGAAGCACCACTTGTAAAACTTCCACCAGTACTTTCTCCACCCGTGCTTCCACCGGCCCAGCTTGGCCGCCTTTTCAGCTAAATGTTCCGCCTCCTCCGCGTCCCGGTCGTCCTCGTCCATCATGAGCCACGGCTTCACGGCGTTCAGTATAACGCCCTCGGCGTGCGCGACGGGGACGAGCAGGCCGCTGCAAGCAAGGCTCACGGACGCGAGCTTCCAGACGGCCGCCTCGGCCGTGCTCGTGAACGACGCGTCCCACGCGAGCATGTGCAGCCCGCCGTACAGGAACCCCGTGAGGCTGATGCCCAGGTGCGTCTTGAACGCGTGCTGCTCCTGCGGGATGCTGTCGTGCCGCCGCCGCGGGAAGTTGGTCACGCGGTCCACGAGCGTGTTGCGCATCGTGCGCTTCAGCCGGCGCTGCAGGCGCTGCCTGTTCTCCGCGCTCATCGGCTGCGTCATGGACGCCGCGGCGGCGGCGCCCGTGGTCGTCGCTGTGTCGTCGCTGCTGGCGGGCTCCTCGTGCGGGTGCCGGCCCAGTATGTAGTGGTCCCAACCCTTCTGCGCGAGCTGCATGCGGATCCGGAAGCGGCGCTCCTGGTCTGCGGCTGCTTGGACGAGCTCGCTTAGGCTCTGGGCGCCGGCTGTCGTCGACTGGTCCTGGTCCTGGCTCGGCGGGGATAGGCGCGTCTGTGGGCTGGCTGGGGTTGGGCGCGAGGTGTTTGGCCGGCTGGGAACACCCGTCACTGGACGGCCCATGCTGACAGCTGATGACTGGGGACGGCCTCCATGCAGGTTCAAGTCGCTGAAGGTGATTGGGTCCTGGTTGATTGTTGCGTCCAGGTAAGTAGACATCCGCGGAGCTTCTCCCGCGTCCTGAACGGCATCCTGCTCGGCTTGTCCGAGCTTCTTGTATCTCTCCTCGTCGGACTCGTTGCGGTCGAAACTAGTCAGTGAGTACAGAACTGCCACGAGCCAGTGAGGCTGGCTGACCGTGTCGGGCATGTCGAGAGCATCTGGTTTCGAGATATCCACCGGTTTCCGTAGCCAGAGCCACCCGATGATCAGGGCCACAATACAGTGTGCGAAGGTTGTCAGCTCCAGTAGGGATATCGAAAGTCCCTGGGCCATGCGGACTACGCACTGCAGGCTGAACCACAAGGCCTGGAACAGGGCGATAATCTTGACGAAGGTGCTCGAGCTGCTCTTGTCCAGGATATCAAGAACGGACAGCTGTGGTATCACAGACGGCTCATGCTCTGCTATAAAACGCAGAGCCTCATCTCGCAAGATAAGCTGATCTCGGTTGTGATCATCGGGGAGAAAGACTTTTGGTCCTTCACGCAGCTTGTAGCTGTAGCCCCCCATCACAGCATACCAACTATGTGTCAACGTCCAGACGGCCTTGGTGCTGCTGTCCTCAACGTCTTCGCGGGGTACCTGCTCGCCAAGTGTCAGTTGAACGTTGTGTCTGACGTTGGCATTACGGGGGTGCTTACCCGGTGGTTGTTCAGCAGAGCAGGCCACCATCTTCGCGGCTGAACCGGTTGCAAGTACACGCGCTCCATGAAAGCTTGTAACGACTTGACATCCCAGTACTGTCTGAAGGCGGCATAGGCAATCTGTGCAGAAATGGTGGTCAGTTCGGCCTAGACAACACGGCGCTTGGCTGAGACCTACCAACTCCGGCGCGAACAGTCCAATGAGTAACCATCCGATTTGTCTGGTGACCTGGTGGCCACCAAAGATATGCACGAGCCTGTGCCGCATGCTGTGGGTGGTGCCCTTCTTGAACCACGCAGTCCATGGCAGGCTCTCATCGGGGCACATGCCAGGCAGGTTCAGGTGTACGATCTTCCAAGTACACAATGCGAGTGTCACAAAGCATGATGAGATGATGCCGAAGGTGCCCCTTCGCTCTGGCTGGGGCTCCCAGGTGAATCCGCTGGTGACGTTGCCCTCGGCTCCGGCGACGATGTCCCACATCGCGTCGATGCTCTGACCTGCCAGCGACGGCCAGCAGTGGGTGAGGGAGTGTAGTCTATATGCCGCGTGCTAGTCGGATCGATGGACTAGGTAGTTGCAGGGTCAAAGAGGGGGCGGGCACGAGGGGATATGTCACGACTGTCTTGGTTAAGCTTAAAAGGAGGTTCCAGGAGATCCCTACGAAACGAGATGTCGTTGTCGTGCAAGGTGGACCCTCAGGACCCATCCGACATGAGGCCCCGTAGTTTTTCCGGCTTGGCGACGATTGTTGACCGCAATTCGAGGGAACAGGGGCGAGTAGAGGAATGACTAGGGTTGTGAGAGAAGTCGACTAGGGGTCAGAAGCAATGACCATCTCAGGCACTGATCTTGAGAGGTCGGTGTGGGTCCGGCTTCCTCAGACGGGGCCTGCCGATACAGGAAATGCACATCACCCTAACGAGATAAAGATAGAATTAAACTCAACTGACGAGCAAGCAAGCCCTACAAAGTGCTTTCGTCCTGTGTCAGCATTGGAAACAATCAATGACCCCGAGGCCTCGATATGACTTTGACATGCAGAAATAAATGTTGGAAATCATCACCCAACCTCACAAACGAGAGCCACGGAATACGTCGTGCAGGTCATATCGCAGCGCGGCAAGGAAGAACACAGTTCTTGGGCAAGAATTCTCCATATCCGCCAACCATCACAATGTTGTCCACTGGGGTCTTTCATAACACATCAGAGTCACCTCACCACGGAAATACGTCCGTACTCGTCCTCAATAATCTGCTCGTCAGCACGAGCCCAGTACCTGTCAAGATGTCAATGATCAGCGAGCTGCGTTTATCAGAAAATTCATCCACGACTCACCCGTGACGGCCATCCCTCTCACGTTCAGCACCTTGCGGGTAGATCTTTTCCATTTCGAGCCGGTGCTTGCTCTTCGGCTTGCCGTCGGCGATCCTCCGCTTCTCAAAGTAGACGTAGGCCGCGTAGTAGACGGAGCTGGTGCACCCCGCGATGGGACCTTTCTTCCCCCTGAAGTCATTGAGCATCGAGGGTCGGATGGACTTGCAGCTCGGCATCTTGAGCTGCGCATATAGGTCGCGGCAGAACTGCGCCTGGGTGATGCCAGGGGTCTTGAGGTGCGCCGTGATCTTCCTCCGGACCATGTCGCACGCTTCAAACACGGGGACGGAGTCGGTCTCCTCGCCATCGAGATGGATCTTGTCGAGGTCAGCACTCGACGGGCTAGACGCCATGGTCTTGGCCTTCTTCTGCGCCGCAGAAGCAGTGGCAGCAGGCATGGGCAACCCAGCGAGCTCTCGTTTCTTGAACCAGACCCAAGCAGCTTCGTATACGTCGCTGTCGAAGCCTCCATCCACGCCAGTCTTCTCAAGAAATCTGTTCACGGCAGTTGGGCTGCACTGGATGGTGTTGCAGAACTCGCCCTTCTTGAAAATGCCCCTTTCGAGCACCTTTCGAATGAGGGACCTGATCTCATTGCAATTAAGGTCGAAGACCTTGTTCTCGACGTTGATATGATCGAGGTTCTGCTTGTAGGCAGCGGTGGCCTCATCCGACGAGGGCTCGGACTTGCGCTTTCTGCTGGTAGAAGCACGTGGCGCGGTTGCAGCAGCTGGCGCGTCGAACATGCCTTTCTGGACGCTGGCGAGGCAAGCAGCCAACAACAGATCCTTATGATTGAGAGGTACAGGATCAGCGACAGGATTGCGGCTGGCTTCTGGTGGCGGCGGACGTCCCCCGACGTCGACGGCGGTCTGCTGGTAGGCATTCCGGAGAGACTCGGCTTCATCCCTGGCTCTAGCCTGCTCTCTGTCCCAGTAGTCGTTGCCCATCGACGCCTTCCCCCCAGACGCAGTTTTGCTGATAGAGGGAAGCGTCACAGGTGACTGGTTGGCTCTAGTAGTGACATCCTGGAGAGCTGGACGCCGTGGTGGCTGAGAAGCGGGTCAGCAAGGCGGCGCTAAGTAGGCGGCCTGGGCGTAGGGGAAGAGCTATGCCTACCAACTGAGGCGGAGGAATTGGAGTGTGACTCTGCATGTTGCTTGCTGAGTCCAGTGACGGGTAGATGATAGAGCCCACGTGGATGATGAAGACTGCCCGCTTGATGCTATTGATCCTCGAAGACGCGTCCCACGGCACTAGAGCCCTAACAGTGATCGTAGCGTGTCTTGCGACTGTGCGCGTAGATGAGCTTGCGTTGCACGTTACTTAACAATGATGCCTTGATTCCCACACTGGCGATGAAGCTCGACCGACCTGTTGTGCAAGTTGTGATATGACCTCGGTGGGGTTTGTTTACTTTGCACGAGACGCGTCGAGAAATTCATGGATGTCGTCATCATGCACGCAAAACGATCAGTGCCGCGATGGCACGTGCGTTGGACATCAAACTTTATTCTGATGTACCCTGCTTGCCATTCGGCTCAAACCACTAACAGTTTTACAACAGTCAAAGACATGCGACTGTGATTGTCTCCAACATGAGAGGAATCCGCAGGGCAGCCCACCTCCAAAATTGGCACCAGTCTACGCCGGGCGCACATTGAGAAAATGCATCTGAGCGATATCTATTACATACACATTGTCTTGCTTGCATCTATGGGGAAAACAACTCCTTCTACCTTATACATCCAGTCGTCTTGTTTTCAAATCAGCACACCCTGAAAAAAATCGTAGCGAATACCATAGTGCCCTCGATGATGCCGAACGCGGCGATAGTTGTATGTGTTCATTCCACCCTCCGTCTCACTTCCAACACTGTTGTCGGATCTGACAACATTTCAAACCCGTAATGGATCATCTGCGGGCGTTTGTCTTCCGGCAGTCGAATGTCATATCGCATTAGGATTGTGGCGAGCGCAGCCTTGATCTCGTTCGCTACCATGAACCTACCAGGACAAACTGATCTTCCAAGGCCAAAAGCAATGAAGTCGCTGTTGACAGAAACAAATTGGGCCGTGTTACTTGCTGGACCTCCGCTCTTCCGAATATTGTAGAATCGATATCCGTCGTACTTTTCTGGATTCTCATAGATCTCCGGACTCCACATGTTTGCCGTATCCACGGCCACGTTTGTGCCCTTCGGCAGCAAGGTACCATCAGGTAGAGTGATGTCTTTGAGGGCCTTACGTTCAAGGTTGACCAGCGAACCAGGATTCACCCTTTGCGATTCCTTGATTACACTGTCCATGAGTTGCATCTGAAACATGCCAGCAGTTGTCCATCCGTTTTGCTCTACTGCAGCCCTGGCTTCGTCTCGTAGGGGCTGTATAAGCTCCGGATGCAGACAAATGTCCACCAAGGTCTTTTTCATGAGTTCGGTCGTGGTGTGCATAGCCGAGATCGCGAAGGCGAGCTGGGTCGCAGCTGGATCGAATGGTCGACCGGCAGCTATTTCCTCGATCCATGTGATGGTATCATCGTATATCGGTGGAGGTTGCCCGGCGTCCTTGGCTTCAACGATAGCCCGACGTCTTTGCTCCAAGACTGGCTGCAATAATTCGCGAGCAAATGCCAATTGCTTGCGGCAAGTCCGACATTCGGGTAGGAACCAATGGATGAATTTCCGCGTGAAGCTAGGCCAAGTGCGTAGAGTTCGGACGCCGTTAAACAAGTTGACGGTGTAGCTAAGGATAAGGTCTTGCCACCTCGCGTCGCGTGCTAACTCAGGTCCAGCGAAGACTGCTGATGACATCTGGCCAATGTAGCGTGCAACATCTTGACCCCATGGTACGGGTCGCCAATTGCCACTTTTGTCAGTCCATTCTTCGTCAAGTATTTCAGACATATGCCGTTGAAAGATTTCGCACTCTGTGTTTGGAAGTCAGCCCAGGAACATATGTCTGTGTATATACATTGTATATATATGCAGCCGTCGACTTACGAGAGTTTTGATTGAGTTTGGTTTTTGTAACGTTAATCATCATTCGGCTAGGATCAACAACGACACCATTCCCGTCAAAGCCAGGGTAGTGTGCGAAGTATTCATCAGCGACCAGTTGAACATGGTCCAAATCCTTGCAATTCTTTACCCAGTCAGCAAATCTGGCTGGGAGAATTACCCGAGATCCCAGAGTGGTGAGGACTCGAAATGGACCGTTGTACTTGGCAATGCCATCGCTCAAAAGCTTCGTGCAGTTTCCGAGGTATTCAGCGTGAGCCTTCCGCAAGAAAACATCGCCACGATACTTGTTGACGATGGGAATAGAATCAACCGTTGTTGCCCAACGCAGGATCGCAATCGCAGATAGACCAACAATCGTAGAGAAAAATATTAGCGGTAGGTGAGAAGAGCTAGAATCGCTTAATAGCGAACCATTGATAGTGAAGACCATAACTGAGCTGAGGGGTGATTGCTGTCGCACGTCGTGCTGGTCGAGGGAACCAGATTTGGAGCAGAACATCTAGCAACGGCTCTTTATCTCTGAAAAACACCAGCTTTATGTGGGGAAATGAATCATTTCCGGCCATCCAATCGGGACTTCACAAATATAATTAGGGCTTGTCTCAAAAAGAAACACAAAGCTTTGCCTCAGAGACTCAGAGGATACTCCAGAGTGGGGTGTCAAAGATTGCCTCAGTGATTACATAGGTACTCTACAAGCGAAAGAAGCGCCTTACTTGAGATGAAATAACTTGAACCACGATTATTGTACCACAACGTCATGAAAGCCTACCATAGTACTATGACCCGCCACCAAGCGTTAGTCCTCCCAAGCAACGGGATACGCGACAGAATCTACCATAGTAGCTTCAGGGCAGCGCTTTAGCAAGCGCGGATCCTGGCTAGCGTGTAAGCAGCGTCAGTATGATTCATAGTGAGTGGTCAGTATGATTCATAGTGATGTACGCTATATTTTGTTTTGGCGCTCTCCTATTACTAAGCCGGCTCAATTAATAGGTTCATGGGTACCTGTGAATATTAGAAAGGGCTTTTTTTCAACTAAAAAACATTATCAACTATCAAATTTTGGTCTTTGGGGATGGAGAAACTTAGCATGTGTGGGATTAAGACGAAACACCCCGGGCACCGCAATGCAGTCATGTGGGGAAGCAAATGTATGTGCGTGTGATTTGTTGCTTAGAGCAGCTCGGGAAAAGACCATCTCTTTCACGATCCGAGTGTAAAAAGACGACCGTACCCTCAACTATCGAGCAATAAACCTCCAAACCTCCAACCTTCTTGCACCACAAGTGCTTGTCTCATTAATCGCTTCAATGTATTTCAAAACGACCACCGAGCAACAGTTGGGCGAGCGGCTTGTCCCTCCTAGGTACTTGGCTGTCATTCCGCTGCAACTTGCTGGGGTTGGCGGAGGACCGCGCCTGAGCAACACCTGTTTAAGGTCATGCAGCTGCAGTTGTGCCACACCGGTCAGACAGGCGGGAACACCGTACAGTGACATCGTCGTTGAATATTGTGCTATTAGCGCTATTTTGGTACAATTAATTACAAATGGGAGTACTTACAACTTCTGAAATGGGCACGATTGGTAGGTTCAAGCCAGAAAATCCCAGCCTTGCGTTGTGGGGACGACGTGCTGACCATAATAGCTTCCGACACGAGCAGTCCGAGGGCCCGAGGGTCCATTTACTCCACAATGCAACTCGCTCACATTCCTTTGGCCGCTTCAGCCCCCTATCAGATGCTGACAAATGTGTCTGAGATGGAGTTTGTGCCTAGTGCTATTTATTTAGGCATGCCTTTGCTAACATTGAAATCCGCTGGTCTATCCAACCTTGATTTACAGTGGTCGAAATGGTTCTGAACGCTCGCTATGCCAATGATCACAGAGACCCGAACGGCCTTGGGGACGCCAGACCGACGGCACTCAAGATCATCCGAGATCAAGGGTTAGACGGCGAATTGTTGGGCAAGGTCTTCTTTGTGACCGGTTGTACCTCTGGAATCGGCATTGAGACAGCTAGGGCCCTCAAGGTCACCGGAGCCGACGTTTATTTTACCGGGCGAGATAGGGAAGCGGGTCAGGACCTTGTTGAACGCCTGATCAAGGATGGTAAGCCTGGAAAGGTGGTCTTCATACAGTTAGACATGACCTCACTTGCTGATGTACAAAAGGCGGCATCTAAATTCAGGGGCAAAAGTGACAACCTCAATGGCCCTATTTGCAATGCGGGTATTTACGACCCTTCCCGAGGTCCCTCGTCGATACTTCAATACCATGAGCATTGGCTGACAGTATTAGGCCTCGCCTTCCACCCGAAGGCTAAAACCACCGACGGCTTTGAAACCCATTTCGGAGTCACTCACCTCGCCCACTTCGCCCTCCTTCAAAATCTGAAAGACCTGCTCCTGAGATCAGCCACGCCGGAGTTCCCCTCGCGCGTCACGATGGTGTCGTCGCGCGGCCACACAGCGAAGCCCGCTGGACCTCGATGAATACAACATCGACCGCGGCGAGTTCGAACCGTTCGCCGCCTACGGCGCCTCCAAGACCGCAAGCATCTGGATGGCCAACGAGGTCGAGCGCCGGTACGGCCCGCGGCACCTGCACGCCAACTCCCTGAACCCGGGACTGCATCCTCGCGCGGGCCGGGCGCCATCTCAGCGACGGCGGCCTGAGCATCGCACAGTCCCCTGAGATTGCTCCGCGCATGAAGACGCTGGAACAAGGGGCTTCGACTACCGTCTGGGCGGCCGTTGCGAGAGAGCTGCGCGACCGCGGGGGGTTGTATTTTAATGACGTCCAGGAGGGTCTCCCCGTGAGCGAGACTGATGATGTTGAGATGGGCTATGCTCCTCATGCGTTTGACGAGAAGTCTGAGGAAAGGCTATGGGAGCTCAGCGTAGAGTTGCTGTGTGGAAAGCATAGCTTAAGCGATGAGTGACCTGAAAATTAGAGACTGGCCAAATCATCGGGGGCCCAGAAAGTATGCATTCGTGAAGTTCATACACAAACTGTTCCTTCAAACACAACTGGCTAAAGTATAATATCTGGTCTGGTTGGCTTACGTCTTAGATCTCTTTACAGGTTATAACAAATCGTAGGCATGGAAGCCATACAAGTCGAAAGCCAGCAATGAAAAGCTCAGAGCAACATAATTTCGATCTGATTGAGCGAGCCGGCAACGCTAGCGTTTGAGGTGGAAGCCTTTCACTAGCTTGTGACATACTAGAGTATTGGCTCATTCGGCCCAGCCTATACAGAGGTCTACTCAGATCATACGCTGGCTGAGTTGAGTTATCTGAGAGTCAACACCGTGTCTCGGCCGCCACATCCGCACGCGCGCATAAACGCGTCTGGCTCCACTCTATACAAAATCAACCATAACATTATAAGGACTTTGACTTCCTAGTCCGTACTCCTTTCGGAAATTAAGCTCACTATCATGGAGCCATTCTCCGAACTTGAGAATCATGACGCACTCATTGCGTGCCAGGAGGATACCCCGTCCTGGAGCCTTCCAGGACCTGGCACATCCCACATGCTACACTTCAAAGTCCACTCGCCGGCCGACAAAGCCATCAGGTTGTCGCCGAGCCTCTGTGGCCTCTTTTGAACGTTTAAGAGGACCGTTTCGATCTATTTTTCATCAATCAGAGCAGCTGGAGCATGCGTTGATCCGCTGAGCAACATGGGCCCTAGCGGCCCGGTTGGCCTTCCCTCTAAGAAGGTCCTGAAAAAAAAAAAAGATTGCGACCTTGTTTTAACGACGCGCTTTCACGTCGGGGCTTCCAATATTTTCCGCTCAACTGGGAGTCCAACCCTCATCTCTTAGTACAACCCAAGGATATTCGAGCTCAGCCTGCATACCGTCCAATTAGCCAGTACGCTAGCACAATACAGTAAGGTGTACCACTAAGCCTAGGTACAAAGTGGGTATCCAATACCGATAACAATGATTAGGTAATATAGTGTGGTCGGTAATCCTGGCGGGAATCGAACCCACGCCCTCTAAGAAGGCAGCCCAGCGCGTGACCAAATGCGCCACAGGACCTAAGAAGGTCCTGACCGCCAGCTATTCGAAGGAAAGCGATCTCGACGTTGAGGCGGTTTGAAGAACTCAAATTGAGCCGTCGTATAGTCAGAAACATCACCAGAAGCGAGACAAATGGTTGTGGTCGCGTCGTCGGCGACGAGATGGAGGGGGCGAGTGTGAAGGAAAGGTGGCGGGGGCCGTCCGGGTACGTTACCTAGGTATGGTCGCCGCATGCGGGGAACTAAAACCCCTCAATCGCAACCGCAGCCAGCGCATACGTGGTCTTTCTCACATGCCCGTTCTTCCATCGACTTGTATTATGGCCGTTCCTCGACCGCCCTTGCAAGAAGCTAGAATATTGTGGTGGAATAAGTCTGGCGTCTACGTCCGTTGTCCCTTTTGTGACACCATCCACCATCATGGTTTCACAGGCTACCCCGGATCTGCGCGCTCCCTATCCCGGATATCCCATTGTTACGGGCCTCGACGCGGTGGCTACAAGATGGTGTTTCCTTTTGACGAAGTGAAAAGCCAGGCATGGTACGGTATTGACAAAAACAGGGCACTATTCGTTACAGGAGGAGAAGAACCATCGGAATATTACAAAGAGTTCGAATCAAGGAACGACCCTAGCTGTGGTGAGATCCAGCTTCATGCCAAGCAGGCTCTGCGTACGAAGCGACGGTGGCACGAAGCGACGGAAACCATTGTGCCGGATTTGAAAGCCCATGACATCGCAGTGAGCGACTTAGTCTGCGGCAGATATGATGATGTGCAGCGATACCTTGATTTCTCAAAGAAGGCCGATCTATTCCTGCACGGTATTGAAGAATATGTTTACGAGATACCTCCAGACGTTATCTATGACGTTGATGGAGAACCATTCGGAAGAGAAGAGGACTCCCACAACGAGACAGTGCGCCGTGAGGTCCGCACTACTGGTCATACGACCCTGCACCTTGTTGCTTGTGAGGACCACCCGAACCTCGTACGACTACTACTAGAGCGTGGTGCAGATCCTAATGCACAAGATGTTGATGGGCGTACCCCTTTGGTGGAAGCATGTCTTTGGGGCAGACTGGATAATGTGCGGCTTCTTCTCCAGCACGGCGCGGACAACAGCATTCCTTCTGTACGTGATGGACAACGATATCTACCGGTAGATTTCGCGTGCAACACACAAGAAAATGTCAAGGAACGCCGCTGCCGATCTCGTGGACTTTACGTGGAAGACACCTACGAGAGGGATAAAGATCGAAAGTTCATTGTCACGTTGCTTGGAAATCCTACCGGAGGAGGCCCACAAGATGATGATGACCAGCGCAGTTTGTGGCGATTTGCGTTCACGAAGGCTCCCCATGACGCTACCATGGTCACATTTACTGCACACTTCGATATTCCCAGCCAATATAAGACAATCGGAGTCTTGTACCGCGGAGCTAGGTTCCCTACCGTAGCTGCGATGAGTGGTTGGGGCCACTCTGAGCGGGACACAGACAATCTTCAAGTGGCTGGGAAGTCCTGGACTCGCGAAGTCCACTCACTCTGTCGAAGGATCGGCTTCAGACTGGACAGCCACTCAAGGGACCGTGGCATTCCTGGGCAGTACAATGCTTGTCATGCTGAGAAACAGCTGATAGCGTACTTCGTTGATCAGCATTTTTTCGATGGGTCTCAAGATAATACAAAAGAAACACTCGACCTCGTGCTGATCGTACCACCAGTTTCGGTCAGATCGGCCGAGATCATGGTCAGCCGGCCCATTTGTGATGACTGCAAACAATTCGTTTGTCGTGTCAACCAGGCTCTGGATCTGCGCATCTCTCTTGTAGCCAGCGTTTGTTGAACGGAATAAGGCCTTCGGAACATTGTAATGAAGTCAAAGAGTGGTTTGAAGCCGCAATACTTCAGAAAAGAATGGCGTGAAAATTGACATTGACATAATAATGCCACGACAGATATCAAGAGGGCATAATAAAGAGTGAAGCTGGACGAATTTCAGATTTCCATCGCCATACAAGCAACAACACCTGCAATGGTTTCTGCATGCGGGATCTTCGTCAACATTGCAACTCGGTGGAGATTTAGAATTCGGAAGTATGGAAGAAAAAAAAAGGAGATTCGTACAACTGTTATCGGAGAGTGCACAGCTTTGCGCTGACTATACTGCTGCAACCAAATAGAGCCTTCTATACATCTCGATTCACCACCCACCACAGTCCGTTTCACAGCCTCAGAAGCGAAGGCACAGTGCCGGCGAAGACGTAATAGATGTCAATACGTCCTTCCACACTAGCATGCTTCCCTCCCACTTGCACTATGTAGCATTCAAGGAAGCGCCGAAATCGCATCACAGTGTTGTCTTGGTCGTAGGGACCTTCTTATGTTCATACTTGGTTATTGTAGTTGGGATGCCATCAAAGTATTTCGCACGGCCATACACTCGGCTGTGTGAGTGGTGAAACCGCTAGGGGAAAGCTTGGGAAAGCTTGGAACGTTTGACGTGGGGAGTGCCAGGGTACCTGAAAGTAGCCGTTTCTTCCCGCACTACGAATTGGCTCAATTATGGTTAGGATACATCCAGCTTACGGTAGACACATTGTACAAGCCACGTACGGCGCAAGCGGTTAGTGCTTACCCTTTTTTTCCTTTCTTTTTTTCAGAAACAAACATAGGCGGACACTCGTTTCGGCCTACCATGTATTCAATGTTAGCAGCTTGTATATAGGGCTGCTATATTATATATAGCATAACTATTGTTTGTATCCTGCTGAGAGGGGTGGAAATGGTTATTCCGATGGTTCTTACCACCCCAGTGTTTACAGTACATGTTTGACAACTCCATGACTCCAGGGCATTCATGGATTCTTTTGCTCACTTCCCAAAGTATTATTCAGACCTGTCCTCTGTTTGGCTCCCTCAAAATCTGTCCAGGAAAACTAATGTAAATTGACATCAAAAAGTGGTGGGTCCTGGAAGGACAAAGAATGCTGCCTCGTCGAGCCTGGGCGCCAAGCGGAAGGGCAAGGACTGACATCGCCGGAAATGCTCCTGCGGCAGAGCGCGCACCCGGCGGTCTTATGACGGGAACCTTTGTGTGTCGGATAAAATCCCAAGATATGTAGTGGCGTCGCCTGGGGCAAGTCCTTCTACACTTAGTTGTTCCGAACATTTACCCACTCTGTGGCAAATCGTAGCGGAATGGGTGGTATCGTGAAATAGACATAGCTACACGGTATTGGCATCGATCTAGAAACGAGAAATCATCCCACGTCGAATCAGTTCCCAGTCCACTCTTGTGAATGCCAACGAAAATTGAGGGCCCACTACGAAGTGTCACGGCCCGTGACTATCTAAACGCCACCCAAGATCCAACCAATGACGTAAATCCTGTCATAATCTTTTAAGACCGCCTACCTAGGTAAAAAAAAACTTCATTGGCCGCCTTCATGAGATGAGTGACCCGTCCTCCACACGAATATCCCGCTTTGTTTGTTTGCAAGTCCTTTGAGTCGCCCCCTGGTTGCCATCAGTCCGGTACAGGAGCCCAGCATGCCCACTTTAATTTTAGGAAACTCTCGAGGTCCAGATAACACCTTACGAATCTGACAGGCGTTGTCCTTTTGTCTTAACAGTAAAGTCGACCCAACAAGATGAGGCCTTCACTTCTCATCCTCTTTACATTACTGAGCACCATCTGTGCTACAACTACATCATCCAACGACGATCCCGCCCCTTCTATCCAGCTCCGACACTCCCCGGCTGTTCACAGACCCTCCCTGGGAGTCGCCAACAAAGTCGACCATGTCCCCATACGCCGGAGTGGCGATGCGCTGCCCAAGCAACACGCGCTGCGGAGCGTACTGGGCCTCGATCAGGATCACGTCGGAAGACGCCAAGGCGGGGAATCGGTAGCGGCGGTCCAGCTGATCGGGCAATCTTACATAGCCGATGTGAAAATTGGATACCAGGTGCTCCCAGTGTTGATCGACACTGGCTCGGCGGATCTCTGGGTGGCCCCGAACAGTTTTGTCTGTCTCGATGAGAACCACAACGAGGCGCACCGTGACACATGTAACATTCCCATTTATTTCAAGGGAATCTTCAGCGGTGACGCGGTGGAGGACGAATATTTCTCCATCAGCTGTACGTAAAGAGTCCCCACCTCCTATGTTGACTGCTTCTTCCCTGTAATATTCTTCTGCAACATGTGCTAAAAGCGTGCAGATGCAAATGGACAGTACGTCTACGGCGAATACGGATACGAGTCTGTCACCTTGGGCGGCATCACAGTACCCAAGCAACAGATTGCGTTGGCGTCCACTGGGTATTTCCACGCTGCCTCGGGAGACTTCTCGGGCATCATGGGCCTGGGCTTCCCATCCATGACCGCGGCCAGGAGCGGTGGAAAGCCAAAGGAGATTGTGGACAATGATGACGCTCTTGCATCATATGATCCTTGGTTCACGAGCGCCGTCAAGGAGAACCTGACGCAGCCTGTCTTTAGCTTGGCACTGGATATCCACGGCGGCGGGATCTTGGCCCTTGGGGGTGTTGCCGATGTGCCCATTAAGGGAGAATATGTCTCCACTCCAATTCTCGTGGTGAGTCCTGATATCTCACTCCTGAAATGTCTGCCACAATGGCTAAAACCTGGCAGCTCAATCTGAATCAGGAAGAACGTGCCGGCGAGGAGTTCACATACTACACCATCATGGCGGAGGACTACCTCGTCGCTGGGCAAAGCTTCGCAAACCTCACCAGCTCCGAGGTAAACGGCACATCTGCCCAAGCTGGCTTCCCCGTGATAGTAGACAGCGGCTACTCAACCAACATCCTGCCCCCCTCGCTGACCAAGGCCCTCTACGGTGCCTTTGAAACCCCACCGGAGCTGGTCGAGATCCAAGGCGCCACCCTTTTCGCAGCACCCTGCGATGCTGAGGTGCCCTCGTTCGGCATACAAATCGGCGGCCACGTCTTTGAGCAGTCCGCACAGGATGTCTTGATTCAAAGCGCAAACGCTACGGTGAATGGGACTTCATATTGCGCCCTGGGCTCCCAGCCGGGCATCGAGCAGGCGGGAGCGCTGGGTGTTACGTTCCTGAGCAGCGTGGTTGCCGTTTTCGATATTGGCGCGTCGGAGATGCGGTTTGCGCAGAGGGAAGGAGACGGTCATGGGTCTGGCGAGGGAAGCTCTACGCATGGGGCCGGCTCTTTTGGAAATGGCTCGACTGGAGGAAACTCATCTGGAGGGATCGTGATACCTCCCGCAAGTTCTGGGCTCGCTAACACCAATGCTGGGGCGAGGCTGCTTCCACTCTGGGGATTCAGGTTCTGAGCTGGGTTTCAGGGGTTGCTATGTTATGGCGGGGATTGTTTCCGGCGCAGATTGGACCATTGGTTTCCGTTGCTTAGGCGCATTGGCAGTTGGAGACTGGACAAGTGTTAAAATGTTACGTGTCAGGGGTATGCTACTATAATGCTTTATTCTATTTAAATATAAGTAACCCCGCCTTATTATTTATAAATAAGAATATTAAATAATTTACTTTATTTAATATACTATACTTAAAATCATAATAGTTATAAGCTTAACTTTAATTTAATTTTCCTTTTTATAAATATTTTAAATACCTTTTATTAAATAAATATTATTATTCTTAAAATTTATTATATCTTTTAATTTAAAAAGTATAATTCCTATTAAAATTATACTCCTTTATAATTAAAAAAGTTAATTAATATAATACTTTTAACTTTAATCTTATTATAAATTTAAAAAGATTTAATATTAAATA
>JBBWSJ010000163.1:0-82167 GCA_038088505.1 Diaporthe velutina
TAAATTAATAAATTATATCTTTAAGGTTAAAAAAAGCCTTAATAATATTTACTTTATTAAATTTTAAAATATTTAAATTATAAAGTATAAAAGGAGTAACTTATAAAGGTATTATAGTAGCTATTAAGTATATAGTAAATAGGATACTTTTTAAAGAAAATACCTTTAATATAATAGGTTATTATAATATTTAATTAGCTATATTTTAAGGAGGTAAAATAGGGGGAGGTATAAAAAAAGTAAATTTAGTTTTACTTTTTTTATTACCTTTTAATATATATTAATAACCCCTTTTTATAAAACCTCCTTAAATATTAGGGGCTAAAAATAATAAAGCTTTAAATATTAAAGCTTACTAAAATATAGGTAAAGCTATAGGGAATTAGCTAGGGGAATTATTATATTTTAATAAATTATTAGAGGATTTTAAAGTTTTAATAATAATAGGATTTTTAATAAAGCTAGCTATAATAGGATTTTTAGGGTTTAATATAATAACTTTTAATTAAAGTTAAATATAATATATAATTATAGTTACTAATAAGTATAATAAATTAAATAAATAGTAAAGATATTTAAAAAGTTATAATACTTATAATATAATTATTATATATAATATATACTTTTAACTTAAATAAGAATTTTATAGTTATACCTTAATATATAACTACTTTAGCCTTTATTTAAATACTTTATATATTTAATTAAATAAGTAAATAAATTTTAAAAGTAAATATTATAGGAATAGCTAGGGTTTTAAATACCTAAATTTATTTATTAAATAAATATAGTAATACTTTAGGGTAAAAGTATAACCTTATTATTATAATTTCCCCTAAATAATTTAAATTAAGTAAGTATTTTTTAAGCCTTAATTAAGCTAAATAAACCTTAATTAATAAATAATATAAGCTTAAGATATTTAAACTATTAATAAATTATTTTCTATAAATTAATATATTATTAGTATTACTATATTTATTATATAGCTTTATAAAAAGCTTAATATAAAATAGGTATTATTTAATAATAGAAATAAGGAGTAATATATTTTTAGTAATACTTTATATAGGTTTCCTAATTTAAATAGTAATAACTCTATAGCTAAGAGGAACTTATTTTTATAGGAGCTTACTTATATTATATCTTACTAATCTTTATAAGATAATTTAGCTTAAATTATTAATATTAGTAAACTAATAAAATATAGTTAAATAATTATAATTAAGGCTTAATTAGGGTAAATAAACCTTTTACTTTTAATTATAATATATAAGAAAGCTAAATATAGTAAATCCTATAATACTTAGTAAATTTAAGCTAAATTATTAGTAAAAATAAGAATTAAGTATATATATATATTATAATAGGTATATATATATATATTTTAGTTTATTTTGCTTTTAAATTAGAGATTTATAAATAAAAGGGTAAAAAAAGTAATAGAGAATAGAGAAAAGTAATAATAGGCTACTTTCTTTTAGGGGGGTTTTTAAAGTAAATAGCTTATATAAATAAAACCTTAATATAGAAAAATAGATAAAAAGAATAGATTAATTGTTAATTAAAATAGAAAATAATATATAAGGCTTATAACTCTATTTATGCTTATGGGTGTATACTTAGTACTGCGCCCCAGAATAATATACTTGTAGATAATCTACACATATGGTATATATATAGCGCTTTTGCAGCTTTTACGTAATTAGCACTCTTAAAAGTTAAAAAGGGCCCTACCAGTCTACCTCCTAAAAGGGGTGAAGGTTTAATCTATCAGAATAATAGGTGTATAGGTAGAGTAATAGGGCCTGTAGGCCTATAGCCTATATAAATCGAATTAAACCTAGGGTCTAAGTCTCGCTAAGGGCGCCCCCGCTACGCGAAAGCCCCTAAATAGTAGCTATTTCGCTTATGTAATAAGCAACCCTGACACAGCGTCTGAGTCTGCAGTCAGCTCATGCAACCTCAACCAACTAAAGGTCACTCCGCTTCACCCTCTTGGTCAAGCTGATGGAGCCACAAAGATGACATGCAAAAACTACAAAATATCAACGGGTCTGTTACCTTCATGCTACCACGGTGTTTCTTTGCAAAACTTTTAGAATTCCTAGTCGTTTCTCGAACACCCCTGGGATTTTGAGCCCAATCTTCGCCTAAGCCATGTCCTACACTTCAGTGGACATGGCCATGGCTGCCTTCACTGGCATCTCCATGTACATCGGCGTCGAAGTGAGCATGGAACTTTTCTTAATATTCGCCAGATGGAGTGGCCTGTACTTCTGGTCGTGTGCACTTTGTGCTTGGTAAGTTACCAACCATCACTTTTATGGCCCGTCCTGTGTCCACAACTCCAAGCCTTGGGAAACCGCACGAACACATGGTGAAGCTTTCCCGAGTTTGAAGGCTGATATTCATTTCGACTAGGGGAGTGATACTACAACCGCTGTTCATCATTCTCGCGGACTTCAACATTTGGAAGGATCACACGGCAGCGATAACTCTGATCTACCTCACATGGGCAATCATGGTAGTTCCCCAAAGCTGGGTGCTGTATTCTCGTCTTCATCTGGTCGTGCACGACACCAGGAAGCTGAATATACTCATGATCGTACTGTGTTGCACTTCAGTCATACTTTCTGTGCCAACGGTTGTTACAGGGATACTCTTGGTAGGTACTGCCGATGTCAATTCTCATGTTCCAGCACATCAATAAGTCTTATGAGATGTCCTCTGATAACGGTGTCTCGCATCCAGCAAACATCACACCCTTTTCTCTCCCAAGCCTATTCCATATGGAGCCGGCTGGAGATGACCATATTCTTCGTTCAAGAAACTAGTATGAACGCCGTCTACATGTGGCAAGCCAGGAAATTGTTACACAGCAGCTCCGTGCTCACACCACCCGGGACGAGCAAGAGAACTTTGGTCCTTCATCACCTCATAGCTAGCAACCTTCTTGTGATCATCTTGGACGCTGCCCTACTCGGCATACAGTTCGCGTCATTCTTCAACCTCCAGGGTTATTTCAAACCGCTCGTCTATGGTATCAAGCTCAAGGTGGAATTCGCGATTCTCAACCGACTAGTACAGAGCGTCCAGAGAGAACGGAAGGGGTCTGGCGACAGCAGCGGAAACATGTGGTTTGGAAGGGGCGGGAACAGTGGCCCCAGGTCAAGGCCTTTTCATGAAGGCACGAGAAACTACCCTGCTCCGCCTGAAGCGCACGGCGAGGAGATAGGAATGGTGCCACTGAGAACCGGCACTGGGCTCTGGCCAAATCATAGCCACGACAGTCAAAATTTCATGATTATGGGGAATGCTGAGCCCTCAGCGACCCGCGATGCCAGATTTCGAGGCCAGCAGCAAATCGACTGAGAAGCGAGGCTTGGTATGAGAACTAAGTCAATACATTACGCACCGCACGCGCGGATACGAGTTTGGGTCGTCATATACAAGCACATTCACTTAATTTCTCTGAGGTCTTAGTATCAGACTGAAATTGAACACACTGAGAAGCCTGTAAGCTTTCCAAGAAGGTGGGCTCTTGAACCGCCTAGAGTACGTTCCAGGCTGTTATCCAGATGTCTCGATTATCCCCTTAAATAGAAATCAAATATTATCAAGAGCCAGGAGACTGGACATGAGAAAGTTCCCAGTTGTCACGATCTCTCTTGGTCTACTCATTATCATGTGATAAAACCCCAGATCCATTCCTTAAATGTCAGTGACTTGCTAATTCAAGCAACTGGAGCATTAGTCTCCTTCCCGGTGTAGCTCTTCGAAGCCGGCAACTTCGGCCAAGGAGCGAACATGTTGCCACCAGATGGCGGCAAAGCGTGCTGCAACTCGGGCAGGTTTCTGACCAGCACGTCACGCATGGTACTATTCTGGACCCACCTGAACCCCTCAGGCGTGTACGTCTCCTCGTTCCACTGGGTCGCGATGAACCGGTCACTCTTCAGCCGCCGCGAAGCCATGAGGACGAAGATCCGGAACGCGGTATCGCTGAACCCGAAGCCTTCGGGCAGCGGCTCGCTGTGGCTCCCGACGAGGGCGTCCACCGCCTCGATGTCGCCGCCGTAGACTTCCTCCAGGTCCCGCGCCAGTGCCGCCCGGTCCTTGGCGGCCTGGCTCGAGGCCTTCACGTGGGCGGCTCGGGCCGAGCCCTTCACGCCGCCGACGAGCTCCTCGAATGTCTTGGGCGCCGGCATCCGGAGGAGTCGGCGGAACTGGTTGTATCGTGGGACTCCGCGCTCACGGTCCCTCAGGATGTCAACAGTACCCAGGTCCCGAGTTGGAATGCCGTCTGGTGTGGTCAGGTTGCGGAGAAAGTCGGGGTAGTTATTATTTGTGATGGCACCGGGGTAGTTGATCCCGAATGAGTAGAAAGCGTCCGCAAACGATATTGCCTTGGGCCCGTTGAATGGATCTTGTGCTTTGGAGAAAGTCAAGTCCACTGTGGGGACGGTTGAGTGATGTTCTCCATTGCTGACACTGAAGAAGGCGATATCGTCTTTAAACTGGTAAGCAACTCACACAGTCTGAGGCAGTCAAATCGATATCTGAGAACTCACCGGGTACTAAAGAATGCATCCTATAGACCGAGACGAATTCTTCTGTGAGTGAATATGGAACTCCGTCCTGTCCCGCGCCGGATCCAGGGATTCCGCTGATGGCCTCACTTGTCTTCGATATCCGACCGACCATCTTATTAAGTTTTTCGCCTGCCAAGCCCCACCAATTCGCATTCATGGCGATCTTCAAGGCTGGGTGGGCCAGGATTGCTGGTGTCCATTCCACAGTGTGTATTTTGGCCATCAAAGCGCAGTTTACCAGCCGAGCCTTGTCGAAAATCTGATCTCTATGAACAAAATTAGCTTAGCTGCATCCCACGGCGCGAGAGTTCGCAGGTGATCGTGAAGAGTCCAATCGTGCTTACCCAGTCCAAGATGGATACGCTTTGCGTAGCATATCGCAGATAGCATTGTGTTCCAAGGTGAAGAGGGTATGCAACATCTCCAGTGCAACCCACCAGTTGTCCCTGAACCCAGTGAGTGGGTTCCCACTCTCGTCTCGGGGAAGGAAGGCAACGGCTCCCTTGTGGTCCAGTCCCAATTTTCCGTCTGGGCTGTTATCACGGAGTTGCCTGGTCAAGGCCTCACTTGACCCGTAGATCTGAGAGCCGTCCCACCACCCTGTATTGACGTTCTTGTAGCCGGGACATTCAGAGTCTGACGGATCTAGAGTTTCGTCCGGCTTTGTTTTTGGTAGTCTCATCTCACCTCCGGGCCAGGAGTCACCATAGGGGAGAGGAACCTCAAAAGACTCTTCACTCTTGTCAAGAGTCAGTCCCACTAGTCTTTCATGCAGTGCGGCACAGAGTGCTTACTGTCTCATGATTGACCCAATCATGGATCTGAAACTGGATCCAGGCAGCAGCCAACAGGTTCAATGTGGTAGCTGGAATAAACTTGTCCCTCTTCATGAACCGTTCGCTTACAACACGAGGATTCGGGGTCCAGAGGTCCTGTTCGGAAGGCTTTCGGGTTTCGTTTCTCGAGAAGTTGTGGCCGAATCGAATTCCGGCGCAGCCCATCAGAGGCATTTCCAGTGAGTTGTGCGTGCCATCAGAGTTCCTCGCATGCAGGAACCGATCGTTCGGGAGCGGGTTATCGTGGGCGTTGCCTTGTTCCGATGTAGAAGCATAGCCATCATATAAGTTTTGCCCGCGGAGTTCGACGCGAAACAGGTATAGCTGCAGGGTCCCAACGATCCCTGGGAGCTTGTGCCACGGGACAAACTTGTTCACGACGCCAAACGTCCAGATCCCAACACGGTCCAAAAGGGATGGTCGCGGAGTGGGACCCAACGCTTGAGAGGCCATGCTGACCTGGATACAGGCGCCCGTCGTTGGGCTCGCGTGCAAATGGATCTGTGTTGTTTAAAAAGGGAGGAGAAGGCAACGAATAAATAGGCAGACATCCCATGGGATGCCATATAAGATCGGCGGGGTTGGTGCGCATGAGTGTGTCACACGACACCTCAGTTATGCAGCTGCTCTGTTAAGGCACTGCAACCTTCGGTATCTTATTGCGTGCTTACGTGCGATCACATTTCCACAGGGTGCTCGGCCGATTGGGTCAGGTGAAATTGCTCCTGCGGGATTATCTGTCGCCAAGGAACGGTTATCTGCAGGCATTGCCTCCAACCGGTGCTCCAACCGGTGAGTGACACGTCCAGGTCTGTGGAACGAATCCAGATATTGGTGGCCTTGTGGCACAAAATTCTGAAGGATTTTTTCAACGTGATCCTGATCCTGTATACATGCCTGAAAGCAGATTTGTTCGCCAGCTTGGATGTCGGCTCAACAAATCTGAACCTTTTGGCCTGGGGAACTTTTGACCAGCCACCAATCGTTGAACCGAGTTTGGACATTTTGCTTAGACATTAATTGGAATTTTTCACGGAACATGCGAAGAAGTCGAAAGCAAGTTAACAACTTCTCCACTTGTTCTTCGCAACTACGATGCTTGCACCGATGCAGGGTTAGCCTTGTGACTCGTCCTTTTTGCTCAAACACAAATGCCGTTGGGTCCATGCTATGCGCTAGCTTCTCTGAGTACAATATGTGATTTTTAAGCTAGATATCCGGTAGATTGAAAGAAGTGAAGAAGAAAACAGCTGGATTGTTTTGAGCGGAAATTGTCGAACGCAACAGGGTACCCAGAGGCTTTTACAGTGCCAGAAGAAAAAGACAGCCGGCCTCAGCTGAAATCCTGCACCTGATAATATTGCTTTCAAAACATAATGTTAGCAATCCAAATCACTTTATCCATCTGTGTGGGAATATTCTTCATAAAAATCTACACTCTGCCGCATGACGTTGGCTGCTATAACGGCAACTGGGGTCCTGTGCCCTGTCATAGTACAAGAGCCCCTCGGCAGATAGTAGGCAACTATAGAGTTTCTACTAGTTAACTCTACCCAAAACAGCTATTTGGTCAGGTCTTGATTCTTAGTTATGAAGGAAGTCTCTCATAAAGTCTCACAGTTGTCCTTGGTAGCAAGTAGTCAAGATAGCTGTAACTGAAAATTGAGATTCTTCAAGCGATGGATGCAATGCAGTTAGGAAGCCTCACTATCTGCTGGGCTACTTTGAGCATAGTTTGAAAAGTTAGGACGGTCACCTTGGAGTAAGTAGCATGATTTTAAGTGCATCTGTCTTCTGTACCTAGAAAGCTATGAGATAAGGAAACAAGACGAGAGGGGGAAAAAAACTTGATCTATTTATGCAGTCTTGAGCGCAGTTGCAAACCAGGGTTAGGGGCCGGCCCTTAACAGCCATCGCGCCACTTTCTTATATCCTAAAACGGGCGCCAATTTTGTCGGAATCACATAACGACTTCGGCCAAGTCACACTCGGATCACATCTTCACGCCTTCACGCCTTCACACCTCCGTTCGTGGACGGTTGAAGGAAGCTTGCCATGGGACGGTCCTGCGGGACAGCCTGCTGCAGGACGGCGCTGGCGGCCTCGACAATAGACCGCGTCTCCAGCTGGGCCTGGAGCTCCAGCTCCAGCGCCGCGTTGGAGACCTCCGCCTCGGCGGCCGCGACGCGCAGCGAGGCCCGCGCGATGGCGTCAACGTCCTGCAGCGTGACCGAGTTCACCCCCGGCCTGGCGCCCGCCGCCGTCACCCAGTGCACGCCCTCGGTGGGGACGCCGACGGCAAAGCGCCTCGCGTGCGGGCGGCCCCAGGCGTCGACGATGTGGAAGGGGCTCTTGGTCACGTCCAGGCCGCCCGTGTCGTAGGCGCCCTCGAGGATGTGGGGCCGGCACTGGTTGGTCCGCAGCAGGTGGGACAAGAGCTCGTCGGCCGTGCGGGCGAGGTTCGGCTCGGGGAGGCGCGCCTCGATGAGCGTGGTTACGCGCACCGCCTCTCCTGGGACGGCGGGCGACCGGACCAGCCAGCCACCAGTGGTGGCGCGCACCTCTGGCCGCGGTCCGAGCACTTCCAGCACGCCCGCCTCCATCAGGGCCACCATCTGCTCGATGCGCTGTTGCGGCGGGCCGATGGACAGGTAGGCGTTGAGTGGCGTGTACCAGCCGTCGAGGTGGTCGCGGCGCGACGCGGCCCCCAGCCCGGCGTGATCGACCACCAGCCGCACCTCGTTGCGCAGGTCGCGCAGCACGTCCAGTGATGCCTTGAGAGGGCCGTCGACGTTCCCGAGGGCAGCTTCCTCGGCATCTTCACGCAGGTAGGTCATCAGCCAGTTGCGCCACTCGTCGGCTGAGGCGAAGGTGCGCTTGCCCTGGGGTTTTGTGATTCGGTCCCAGGACCAGCGTTTCTCCGCAGGCACTCCGAACTTGTCGAGAATCTCCGTCTCTTGCGTGCTGGCGTACGGGACGGCGAGGTAGCTCTCCTGGAATCCAGCACGTTCTTTGCCCTCTCGCTTCAGCAATAATCCGTAATAGACTGTCTCGACCTCCTTCGCAACGATCGGCCACACCTCTTGGAGGAAGTCGGGCGGGTTGCCAGACTCAGCACGCTTGCGGAAACCGGTGATCACGTCCTCGGTAAGGAGCAGTGGGTAGTGGCGACCGTGCGGGCCTTTAGCATTCTTGCCACGGGACTGGTATGGGATACCACGGCGGGAGCCAGCAAACATGCGCGGCTCGTTGCCCGAAGGGTGGTACTGCAGCCTGCCGCTGGACGTGCGACTGAAGCGGCCCCCGCGGCCCATCGTCAGCAGGGCCATATAGTCGAAGAAGTTGAGGCCGAGGCCGCGCAGGAAGACTGGCTCGCCGGGCGCGATGGCGGAGAGCTCGACGTCGGCCGGGTTGGACGGCGCGATGTAGCGCAGGTTGTGCCGCGCCGCGTGCGTCGCCAGCTGCAGCTCCTCGGGGCTCTTGAGCAGCGGCAGGTGGCCGAGGGTGAGCATCACGGCCGCGAGGCCGTACAGGGTCTGGCCATTGGAGAGGGCAAGCACCTGGCTGCCGCCGGGCCCGTCGTCGAGGCGGACTGCACGTGCCGCGTGCACCTCGACCTCGATGCCCTCGGGCGCGTTGCGCACCGTTTCGTTGAAGACCCACTCGAGGTACCGGCCGTATAATGCACGGGTCGGGTAGTCGTCGGGGCCAAGCTCGGGCACGCCGCCGACCGAGGCCGCCCACTCGTACAGACTCGGCCCCTTGCAGATAGGGCCCTCGATTGTCACAGTGTCGTCGGTGTACAGCGTGATCTGGGAGGAGACCGTGTTCATCAGCAGCTGCTGGGACTGGTCGGTGCGCCAGACCCGCCCGGCGCCGGGTGGGGACGGGTCGACAACATGGACCGTCAGCCGTGAGCCCGGCGTGAGGAAGTCCTTGTACGAGGCACAGAGGCGCTCAAGGGTGCCAGCCCCTCGAGGTCCTGCTCCGACGATGGCGACGTGGGCATCGGTGGCTCCAGAGGATGTCGTGCCAACTGCCTGTGCCAAAGAGGCAAGAGTACTGCTGCTGATGGTGTAATTCATGATGAATGTGAGAAGCGAGAAAGACTTGGGTATAATGCTTTTTTTTTGGTCTGGGCTCAAGTTGCTCCTGAAGTCCTGGTCTGGACTAGAGTGTTCAAGAGGAGATGGTCAACTGAGGAGAACAAACATCGTAAAGCAGGCAGACCAAGCCATCTATTTATGCTCGATCAGAGGTGAGTGTCGTGCTTGAGCAGAGGCGAGTCGTCTTCGATTCTGTAGGCCTTGGTCAGCAAAAATTTGATCTTGGAAACATCTAGATGCTGTGCGGACATGTGTGAACCATCCAAAGGGCTCCTGCATGTGGTTGTGGCGTGTGTTCGTCTCGCTTGCGGCGGGATAAGTGATCAATCAGACATTGTTCCGAGCCTCATGTCCCCTTCGGGTTGTGGACTTTTTGCCTCTACCACCGTAGTCTGGTTGATGCCATTCGCAGCCTTGGTGATGCAGGGTCGTCTCCGTTCATCAAGGGATCCGGCGAGATGGGGACTCAATTACCTAAAGTATACTACACGGGCCCTTCTTGCGTGCTCCATGATGCGCGTCCTTTCAGGCACCGAGTCAATACCCTTGATCGCAGCCAGAAACGGCAACTTATACCATATGGAGCCGCTGTTCAACGACCTCCAGGAGACCCTGTGGGTACCCTTTCTATTTCGAATCACCGAGGCGAGCCGGTTGATCGTGATTTTCTCAAGGCCCACGATCTCCGGACTCTTCCGCGTAAGAACCTCATCGCAAGAACCTGTCGGAATCTTGACATCTATCCGATACCGAGAACGACGTCGTGGCAGCTCCCGGAATACTCAAAGGGGGCGCAGGTGGATAGAAACTCGTTGACCGGGCTGGATCCCTTCGCAAGCTTCATTCCTAGGTCTGAATCAGGGACGGCGGTGGACTGGCCTTGCTTTTCCCGTCATTCAAGTAAAACATACGGTTCCAGCTGGCTTACGACCAGACCATGGTTCGGCAACATAGTTATTGTGGTGATCGAACTGGTGGCTGTAAGTGTGCGGGTAAACCCCGGACATGCAGGCTGGTCCCTTTTGAGATGTGATCCAGTGTACAGGAGGAAAATCCAACACGATCGAATCCACAACTTTGCTTGGAATAACCTGCTCGCCCCATTGTAATTCCCCGGTGCGGCTCACCCTAGGATAGCTAAACAAAGTAGCCATCTATAGATCTTACGGCTACTTCAGACCTCATCTCCAGAGTTCTCAGAACACTCAATCCTGAACGTTCTGTCAACACTGACAATGGGTGTACTGTTAGTATTGAGGCTCTGGGTGATTTGGCAATACAGTGTGATAGATGGACAGCGGCTCTATTGTAGCGCCTTGGCATGGTCGTCAATTTGTCTTGGGCTGTGGGAATGACGTTCCGTGATCTGCCCTATTGAAAAGCTTATCCGTGTAAAGTTTAAATTATGGGCGGCCCGCACCGGGGTAGATCACCCGTTTCGCCTGCAGGTATACTGCAAGAGGCTGACTTATGTCAACTGGTCGGCGGCAAATTCCCTTAGGCGGGCCCCATAGGCCACGGGGGTGGCATAATGTGGCATAATGTACGTAAAGACCAGACATTCTGTGCAGAGTGATTAGCTGTATATGTGTATGCAAATGGTCACGTGTTACTTTTCTAGGTCCTGTTACGCCAACAGGACGTTGTGAATAACGCACGTTGATCTGTATGCTACTTGACTGGATTATCCCATATTTTCGGATGCCACTTGTAAGGAGTGGCGTTGTGTTGCTGCTTAAGCGGATGCCGTGGGGCGTATACTGCTATGCAACATGCGATCCGTGGGGGTCGAACACAGTATGGTCGTCGATTATCATGCAACAAGTGGATCTATACGGAACAGGTGGGTCTACCCGGATGAACGGAGGCATGGCCCATGAACTATTCGAGCGGACCGCCATTGCCGCACGGCCCGCACCGGCGGCTGCTTGGAGGGACATCGCAGTTAATATTAGATCTCTCGATCTCAACCTGCAAGGTGGCTGAGCAGATATATGTAGACAAGCACGAGCCTCATCACACTAGCACGATATGAGCGGTAACTGTCACCCTCGACTTTCATTTTCACACCAGTGTCAGAGCTACTCTCAATTCGTCTCACCTATTCCTGAATTCGCACCTCATTATTGTGAAATACACCTGGGCAGGCCACAATGTCCTCCACAGCCCCAAAACTCGCCGAACTGCATAGCCAGCTCTTTGAAGAGGGGCTGGAGGTCCGTCGGGCTGTTCTCGGCAGCGAGTACGTCGACAATGCTGTGAAGAACGCAACTCCATTTACGCGGCCAGGACAAGAGCTGATCACCGAGTGGGCGTGGGGCACCATTTGGAAGAGGCCGGGTCTGGATCGTAAGCAGCGCAGCCTTCTGAGTAAGTTTGAATCCACTCCCCTCCACCCCCTTGAGGAGCCCACGGGGGTATCATCAACCCATCCTCCTACACCCTCCCTGCTACACCGTCTCGCTACAGGTTTCTCCTACAGCAGGAGGAGGGAGAGGGTGAGGCAAGTGGAGAGTCCACAATATTCTGGGTTCTTTTCATGTTTGCGCGGCCGCGACGCTGAGTAGGTGACACCTGCTAACCGGTGCCGGGGTTGATTTTGCGCCTTTTGTAGACCTGGGGATAATTATTGCCCAGAAGGCATGGCTTGAGCTTGTATTGCACACCCGTGGCGCCATCAACAACGGCCTCACGGAAGTCGAGATCAGGGAGGTTGTGCTGCAGGCGACCGTCTACTGCGGCACGCCTGCTGGCGTGGAGGCTATGCAGGTCACGGAGAGGACCATCAACGAGATGATCGCCAACGGCGAGTATAAGAGACCCGAGGCCGGAGCGTGATGGTAGCCTGTCCATCGCATATCGGCGTTCGGTATCGTGCCTTGGGTGCGGCCGAAACAGTCCTTGCATGAGTGTACCTAGGTAGTCTGCACCCGTGTGCTCATTGGGTTGACATGATGAGGGCAGAATGGCTTGAATACCCCGAGGTTAGGAGAAGAGCAGGATGGTAGGGATACAGAGGAGATCAAAATACCCCAGGGCGCATGACAGTCCACCAGTCACCTTGTCAAATCGGAGCATCCGTATGCTCACACAATACCTACTTACCTATGTTGTGTTTCTCGGTGTTACAATCGCTGAAATAGAGGAGTGGTTGTCCTTCCATGGGGAAGAATGGGGTGACATCAAGTCATAAGTACACATATTGCAACTTTGCACTCATATAGTATTCCATATGTCATCATTAGTACGTGGGTTTGAAAGCTCGCTCCTGCCAACAGAAATTTTCTACTCCAGTCCAACTTCTACTTACATGTTCATTGTACTTAGTACACACTCCAGGAGTACATAGTCATTGGCATTCAAGTCTAGCTTATTTGATTGCTTCAACATTTGGATCAATCAATTTTCCAGGAGACTTCTAGTACGACGGCGGACCTAGTTATCAAGACATTGATGCCATGGATGTCGCCATCACAAAACACCTCAAACTCACTTAATTCGTCAGAAGTTGCGTCTCCGCTTTGGGTGAAGGGCTCGATTCTTTTAATCTCAATTGGTTCGGACTCACGGCTCCACAAGTGTACATTCAATTGCTGACCCAATCAGCTCATGCCCAAGGGCAGTCTCGTCATCCGGAATATCAGTTGCAGGCAACTTAAACTGTGTGCAGAGTGGTCCCGGAAGGGGCTTTTGTGAAGGGTATGTAGCCATGCAATCAATTCCAACGTAGCCACCTCGGTTGACTTCTGTCCCTACCATTGTGCCCGTTGATCTGCAAGCACTGAGCCTTGGAGAGGCTTACTTGTATTGCAGGCCAATAGGCACCTTGCGATACTTGCCGACCTCTTGAGTAGAAGGCGGGAGCAAGATATATAGGCAGCTTGGTAAGAAAAGACTCCTTTGTCTCGTTGGAAGTCGGCATTCTAGCTTAGAATCGGGCTAGGGATAGCCCCAGGCCTTGAGTTCCGCTCGAGCCGCAATTCCCGCAACGCGCACCCAGAGGGCTGTAAAACAGGTTAAAAACTAGGAGGAAGCACACTTGTTCGGGTCGTGATTCGGGTATCGCATTCAAATGTTCGGGCGAGAGGATCAATCTGATACTCCCAGGGTGAAAAGGTCTGTTATAAGATCTGCATTCAGGAATTAGTCAAGGTCATGCATGGAATAGTGAAGAAGGGTGAGGTGTAAACATCACGGATATTGCGGATAGCTGCAAGGAGCCGAGTCATTTAAGAATGCACGACGAACTGCTCTCGGTTGCTGCAACACCCGGCCGCACTAACGGAAAGGTACACACGTGGGCCACGGCGGCTTTTCGGATGAACTCTCCTATAAAGATGGATCATTGATGCACGTTGTGCTCTCCCGGATATTTTTACCAATACTACCTAGTTGGCCTAAACCCTTGCTCGTATCTCAGCTCTCCACTCTCGCCTCTATTCTCGCAAGTAGGACCCTCAATATTGGTCATGGCTGCTGAACTGTTGGCGCGCTATCCCTGGGCGTCATGGCCCTTCATCGTCAGTGCTCCGATGAAGGTCATGTCCGGGCCAGCGTTGGCCGTCGCCGTATCTCGCGCGGGTGGTTTGGGATTCATCGGACCTGCAGCCAACGCACAAGGCTTCTCCTCTAACCTCGAAGAGGCGTCTGGACTAGTGAATAAGGCGCGCACATCTCCGTCTCCGTCTGCATCAAACGTGTTCCCGCCGGCGACTTCTTGCCTGCCAGTCGGCATCGGCTTCCAGCTATGGGCAGACGACGTCAACGTCGCTGTCGCCAACATCGAGAAGTTTAAGCCCTGTGCAGCCTGGCTCTTCGCACCACGAGAGGGCCCGGAGGAGCTTGAGACATGGTCCCGTCGGATCCGTCGTGCAAGCCCCGAGACCCAGATATGGATCCAGATCGGGACGCTAGGGGAAGCAAAGAGACTTCTGCAAGCCTCTGAGAGACCGGACGTCGTTGTCGTGCAGGGAGCAGAGGCGGGTGGTCACGGCCGGGCAAGGGATGGAATGGGTATCATGACCTTGCTCCCAGAAGTTGCAGACGCAATGGCAAGCTCCCGGATTCCTCTGCTGGCTGCAGGGGGGATCGCCGACGGGCGAGGCGCTGCAGCGGCGCTCTGCCTAGGGGCCTCGGGCGCAGTGATGGGGACCCGGTTCCTGGCTTCTAGTGAGGCACGTATCAGCAAGGGGTATCAGAACGAGATCGTGCGTGCTTCGGACGGTGCGGTGTCGACGACACGTACTCTGCTCTACAACCATCTTAGGGGCACCTTCGGATGGCCATCAGAGTATCAGCCAAGAACCATCATCAACAAGTCGTTCCACGAGCACCAGTCAGGTGTTCCCTTTGAGGAACTCAAAAAACGTCATGACGAGGCTGCAAAGACGGGCGACAGTGGCTGGGGACCAGAGGGAAGACTCGGAACGTATGCGGGGACGTCAATAGGGCTGATCCATGGAGTAAAGCCTGCAGGTGATATCGTCCGAGAAGTGCAGACAGATATTTCGGAGAAGATCAGGACGCTGAATGTCAAGGGGAAGCTTTGAACGTCCGAGTTACCTTTGTGTGCGGCGCTTCGATGAGTTGGCCCAAGTGTCATATCAATGCATAACTGAATTGAGGACCTGATTGTGTATAGTTTCTGTCATTCTGTATCACCCGCTAGTATGTATAACACAATGTCTCTCCAACTGGGTTGAGAAGATCATGGAGAGTGGCATTCTTAGCAAGAGCCCCTAAGCTGACCTCAAAATCCAGAGTCACGTTCTTGCCTCCGTAATCGAGAGGGGCGACAGGTCCGCCAACTTGATTTAGCCGAACGGTCCAGTCCTTGGACTGCCACTCCCAGAAAATTCGGTCCAAATTACCGTGGTGTAAGTAGAAAAGTGGTTCTGATAGATGAGAGGTTAGCAAGGTGCACAAGGCTTAGCTGAGAGCTTTCAGGAAGAGCTCAGCACTTACCTCCAGGTGAGTTAAAAGCATTTCCGGCTGTACCCAGAACACCCCCCACCCCAAAATGACCGCTCCCGTGGATATTTGGCCGACTGAAACTCGGTATACCCTCCATGGCAGGCCCAAAACTGGCGTAGTCTGGTTGGCTCATCACATGATCAACCAAGGTCTGCTGGGAAAAAAAGTTCATGATCCATGGGGTGAAATCACGCTTGAGGCAATCCGTCGAAGGGATATTGATTTTGAAAGCAGGGTAAGTGAAAGGACCAGTCATGACACAGCCGCCACCAGTATGACCGGTGATGTTCGCCGGGTTTTGGTCCGGAGTCGCTTCAACATAGGGCCCATTTCCCCCAAATCCGTATGTGGGGTCAAAGACGGCTGTCTCGTAGATGGCAGTGCTGTCGTTGTTGGTTGAAGATGCGTCCAGAGACCAATTCCAGTATCTGTGAAACCAGTCAGGCTCATGGTGAGAATGATATTACTGCATTTGGGTACTCGCGGTTGGGCTCCTTCGTAGCCACACTCCTCTCTCAGGACCTTCTCGTAAGTCGCAACAAAGTATCGATGCCATAGGATGAAATGCCCCTTCACCTGGTCAGAGTATGTCTCGATGATTGCCAGGCTCAGTGGAATGTACGAACCACCCAGTGGATGTTCGGTGTCTGGCTATTGTGTACCGCTTGAAAGTCATCGAAACGATTCTTCGCAGGCTCGATCCCCGACTTTGCCGGTATGTCCTGGAGGCACAGGACTGCATCGATATAGGATCGCTGCTGGGTTTTGCTCAAGTCTCTCCTGGAGAGAATCGGGGTCAGGTTCAGACTAGACTATCAGGATTGTGGAAGGTGCACTGAGTCGGCTTACCACTCTTTGCGAACAAGGGGTTCTTGGCAACTGGTCGAGCCGTTGTCGCTGATTGGCACAGCTGCAACAAGCAGCAGGTACTGAGCGGCTAGAACGATAGGGAGCATCTTGAAGAGAGAAAATCTGTTCTCTTCAACAGTATTTTATCCAGGAAGGAAACTTTTGAGAAAGTCTCTGAAGACCATGATGATAACTCTTTATATAAATTTGCTCTAGAAATAATTTTTACTAGTCCTCCATCAGTTTTCTCTAGACCCCGCATCGACTCAGGTCTAGATCTGGGATTCTCACTTAGCAACCTATCAATAGTCTCACAATCTTGACTAGCTGTACCCATGCAAGCCATGTAGGCAATAGCGGGTTCTTCCGAGACATACATGTATGGATGAGACAACAGTAAGCTTGAGCCTTTTGGGAATATTTGCGCCTTAGCTCTTACATATTTCCACGCGAGGCAGCTTGGTGCGAAAGAATGACTGCAGTCTGGCCCGGCGGCTAATCACAGAGACCGAGGGAACGAATCATCGTGACAAACCTCGCATGTGGTCCTATCTGGGTATGTATTCAGATCAAGAAGGTGTCAGGGTGGTCATTGAAGAAATGCATGGCTTCAACACGCCAGTCATCTTTAACCACCTCCGGCCCGCTCTCCTTGAAGTTGTACGTCTCCAGTCCACCATCTGAGTACCTCGGCCAGTTGGTAAGATCCAACCCATGCTCGTTCGGGTCTAGAGTGCGGATAAACGAGATGGCGGTCGCCTGGTAAGCCTGGGTGTTCTTGCTCAGTGCGTACGGCAAGCCTGCGAACATGTAGAACGTGATATCAAAGACATGGAACGAGCCGACCACAGGCAGGTGTGTCAAAGTGCCCAGATCAGGCAGTAGGCCAGCCGACGGGATGCTGACGTCGGTGATATAGTTCCAGACGGTCTGCTCCGAGGTGTTGTAGTGCGCCAGCCAGTTGCGACGCTGCGCCTGGAAGCTGTAGTCGCCGACCACCGCGGCCAGGCGCTTGTAGTTGGGGGTGACGGCATTGAGGACGCCGGTGTCGAAGGGCGAGCCCTGAGTGATGTCCGACGGGTAGAGTTCCATGAGGGTGGCCATCTCAGCATCGGTGGCCTTGGGCCACCAGATGTCCTTGAAGTACTTGGCGAAGTCGTCATCCGTGAGGGTCTCGAGTTGAGCGAGCAGGGAGAATGCGGTACCCTCGTCTCGCATGTTGCCAGTGATCAGAGGCACCGAGGCCATCTTACCGGCAGCAGCCAGGCGGTGAGGAGAATCCTTGAGATGCTTGCCATCAGGGCGGATAGTCCATGTCGAGGCTAGGGAGCGAGGCCCGAGGACTAAGAAAGGCACATAGTCAGCAGACTGGCGTCAAGTCAAGAGAGAGAAAAGAGTAACTGACGGAATCCCTCGTCGTTGACGGAAGCCATGATGTCGTCGAAATCGGCATCCTTCAAGCAAGCAATCTTGTCAGCGGCACTGGTGCACCCCGTCTTCTCAACCATGTGGTCGAAGACAGGCTGACCGCGCTCGGCATTCTCGACCATAACCGGCCCGCCAGACAAGGCCATCGCGCCGCGGAACAGGTCAGTCGCGCCCTCTCCCTCATCCCATAGCAGATGCGCTGCGACGGACCAACTGCCAGCCGACTCGCCCATGATGACGACCTGGTCCGGGTCGCCACCGAATTCCGCGATATGTTTCTGGACCCACTGCATGGCGACTCTCTGGTCCTCGAGGCCGAGATTGAGAAGTCCTGCCTCCTCCATCTCCTTGGAAGCGGAGAAGCCGAAGGCATTGAGGCGGTAGTTGGCCGACACGCCGATGATCGGTTGGCCCAGGTCGACCGAGGTCCGCACCAGACCGCCGACGTTGTAGTTTGGCGCGGTGCCGCGGATCACGTCCGTCTCGCTGGCAAAGGTGAAAGGGCTGCCGGCCTCAAACCCGCCGCCATGAATCCAGATCACCACAGGCAGCTTGTCTACCCTGGTTGCGCCGACTGGTGCTTGCACGTTGATGAGGAGGCAGTCCTCGCTGCGTGTCTGCCCGATGGCGTTGAAGACCGTGTCTACCAGAGAGCCGACGACGGGGCCGATTGCCGTGCCGACCTCACCCAGGATGAGGCTGTTGGAGGAGTTTAGGGTCAATATCGATCCCGTCGACTTCTGTGGGCAGATGGGGCCGTAGCTGCTTCCATCGAACTCGCCCAGCTGCTCGGTGTAGAGCTGTGAGTGCTCGAAACGGCCGGCCGAGGCGAAGGGGATTCCTTGTAAGTGTTAGTCTTGAGTCTACATGATTCAATTGGTGAGCTCAGGGCTTGTTCCAAACACACCTAGGAACTCCTTGATGTTTCCATTGATCCGTCCAGTGATGTTGGCATAGTCGATCTCTACCTTCGGGCTCAACGCATCACGAGAAGCAACAGGCTTCGCAGCAGCCAAGGCAAGGTTTGACGCCGCGAGGAAAACCGAAAGGCCCTTACACATAGCCGCCATATTGGATGAAATGAGCCAAGGAGATTGTTATAGAATGGACCCAGGAGTCGATGCGTCAACTCACCAGTTCGATACAACACGGAGGCGGAAGCAAACAGGTCGGGCTCTGCTGTGCCAAAAGGTCATGCCGTTACATATAAGTCGAAGAAAGTCTCTACACCCAGGGGCACAATCTGTAATCTTAATGAGTATCATTTGATGGGTATCATTTGCTCACCTATTCAGTAACTACCAGTCATTGTAATAAGCTGCAATCTTAATCGGTATCGTCCTCTTACTCATCACCGACTGACTGTACCAAAGTTGCCTCATCTCCTCTTGACATATCAGGCATGATCTTCACTTAAAGTCCCAAAAGGTTATAAAAGCACGAAATGTCAGCCATGTGAACACCCTCTCCGGTAGTGATCGACCGCCAAGGTCCCTTGTCAGACGGTCGTATGTGTGACCAGTCATTTCAGCATCGGGTCGTATTTCGCGCAGGTGGGCACCCAAGACCACTATCTACGGGAACAGCCGACAGACTTCCGTGCCTCTGATTTGACAGTAAACACGATAGAGAGTTATTTGTGGTGGAATGCTTCCGGAGAGAGTAGAGTGCAAATTACGGCAGAGCTGAACCTCTCACGTAGTGTCTTACAAGCCTTACTCGAAAACTTCAACGGGCTTAGATCTGGTGTTTGTGAAGACATTATGTGGAAGCAAAATAAAAATACAGTAATTATGTGGCACGCCAGGTTCCTAGACGTGCTGCCTCACGTTCCGCTCCTCCTCCCAAGTGACATCCCTCTGTACGACAATAGTATCCATAGGCACATCGTCGCCAAGCTCGTCGCGCTTAGCTCCAGACTTGGTTGCTCCAGACACCGAGTACGTCATGCCGTTCCCGTGGTGCAGGTACTCCTCCGAGTCGTTGCTCGTACTCAGGCGCTCGTGGTTCGCGGAGCGCTTAAAGTTGTGGTGCACACCAGGACGCGACCCGCCGCCGCCCGTGCCCGCGAAAACCCCAGGATTCGATGCGATCTGGTTGGACTTCATATCACGGGTTGACCAGGGAGTGCCGTAGCGCACCTTGCGGTACACGGGCACGAGAGTAACTGCGCAGGCGCCGATGATTGCGACGTAGATCTCGACCACGGTAGCAGTCCACATGAGGGCGTATTGACCTGTTAGAAACGGTCAGCGATATGTTCAGAGAAGCACGAGAAGAAAGAAAAGAGGCGTTTGATACTTACGGGTCATGTCCGTTACGCCGATAGAGTAGAGAGAGGCCAGGGAGCCGAAACGCACGAGACTGGCAACTACAACTCTGTTCGAAATCCCTCATTAGTCCATCACACATGATTCAACGTGATCTTAGACGGGCTGCTCACATGCTTCCCAGGGCAAAAACGCAGCAGATGCCCACTCTCTTGCTCGAGCTGACCTGCAGCTTCATGGTCTCGCGAACTGGCAGCACCAGCGTCAAGACATCGATCAAGCTGTTTGCGATCGAGTTGCCAACGAAGTAGAGGATCAGGTCGATACAAGTCCCAGCTCCGGGGTTTGTTGTCTGTTCCCAGGTATACGAGAGAGGAATGCACTGCACGCAGTTGGTGATGAAAATGGCGATAAGCCAACCGATGCATGCCGCTGACAAGACATAGATACCCTTCTTCATGAACGCCGTGGGGAAGACGCGCCAGTAGAACGTCAATAGAGACAGCTTGATCAGAGGCGAGGAGAAGCCGTAGCAGAACTCGGCCGCGACGACGCACTAAACACAACACGGTCAGCTTCCGGCTCATTCCCCTTTTCCGAGGGACAAAAAGTCGCTCACCTTCAGGAAAGTGACCAGCTGCATAGGATCCTCGGCCATAACGACCACGATACTCCGGCCCAAACCGCCATTGACTGTGGCTTCGATGGTGACGGCGCAGAAGGCGTGGTTTACGACCAAACTGGCCAGCGCCAGCCAATCATCGAGGCCCCATCCTACGCCCGTGAGCTTTCGCGCCCAGAACCGTCCCGCACAAGTAATGGTAGATATGACTGCGAGGATTATATTGATGGCGATAATCGCTGTGTCCGTATGGTCGCTAGATCCCGTCGTCGTCGTTGTTGTCGTGATCGAAGCCATTTTGCGTGCATGTCCAGGCTAACTTGGGCCGTGGCCTGTTAGAAAGAAGACGAATCAATTACTCGAGGTGTTGACTCGCGTCAAAACCGACCAGCAAAATCAAAGAGGATGTTGTGCTCCTCCAGTGGGGGAAACCCAAGTAAAAACCCACCATCTCCATATTCCCCTGATGGAAAACTCGTTTTGAAGAATCAGAATGCGGTAGATCCCGCGGTGTTTGTGGTCTGAGCGGTTCCTGATCTGGCCGGCAGGGTGACCCTCGGGGAGATTCCCGAGTCCCAATGTGGCATTCGGAGGCGACGATGCAGGGAAGACGCTCCAAGAGATTCATTGCATGAAACAGGTCCACCCCGTCATCTCGGCCGGAATCAGGGTAGCTGCTTGCCCGCCCAAGATTCGATCACGGTAAATACCGCCGCAAAGTGTATCGACGCGTGTAAATGCTAGTCATGTGATATCCACTCTGCCTACTATTAGACTCTATCCTAACCCAAAGAGTCCACAAATGCTGGAGTTGTCCTATCAGACGGTCCGAATAACAAGGCTTTTTCCGCAAGTGCTGTTTGGTTGAAATTGTGCCCAGGTAAGAACGGCACCGGTGCGGGCTTTGAAGGATGATGGGGTGGATTTGTTGACCCGAAAGACTGGAACTCAGATGCTAGAGTGCAGCCTCGGATTCAGGAGAATTGCAGCTACAGTAATCGTTGCTAGCTGAAATGAGACGTGGGAATTCCCGATGTTATGTACACAGTCCTCGCGAAGCTACCCCCTGGAGTTGCAATAGGAGGGCTGAAGAGGATTTGTGACACGACCTGCTATTGTAGGTAATAAGCAGATAATTCCCCCACTTGATGCTTTGATGAGCTTTCTCGGAAATCTTCCTCTTCGTGGCCCTGTTGATGGTCATCGCATCGGCACTCCTCAGCTCACCGGAAATTCCGATACGTTCCCCAGGGCACACGCATCGAATCCCGCGGTAATTAGCCGCATCGCGAATCTGAAAGATGGCGGGCACCAAAGGCGAGAGCTTCCCGATTCTCTCTTACCAACCTCTGCGGTTCCTGTATCAGCTCTCCGGCGGCCTCTTCATCTTGTTCTTCCGCCTACCCGTCTGGTGCATCCAGGCTCTGATTCCAGCATGCCGGCCCCACGCGAAATGGAGTTTCAAGCAGGCACTCATGGCACGCCTGACACGGGGCATTGTTGATCTGTATTCGAAAGTGGGCATCACTGAGACCCATACCCTCGAACCTGGAAAAGAAGGCGATCGCTTCCAGATCGCAGAGCCCTTGTCGCCGGAACACTATATCGGTCCTCTGTCCTCAAACCCAGATGTCAAGCCTGCAGCCGTGGGCGGCACGTGGTTTCCGGAAAAGCCCAATGTCGAGAAGGGGTTCGGCGGCGCCGTGGTCCTGCACATCCATGGCGGCGCCTTCGTGCTGGGCGACGGCCGCACAGGCTACAGCGGGTTCCTGGCCAAGACGTTGATCGAAAAGGCCGGCGTCGGCGCCGTCCTTGCGCCGCAGTACCGTCTGTCAGGCTATGGCGACAGTACCGCCGCCGCTAACCCGTTCCCCGCGGCGCTACAAGACGTCGTCACCAGCTATCTGTACCTGACCCAGACCCTCGGCATCCAATCCCGTCGCATCGTTCTATGCGGCGACAGCGCCGGCGGCAACCTAGTGATAGCGCTTTTGCGATACCTCGACGTCTTCGGACGGGACCTCGGGATCGCTGCCCCGAGCTGCGCCGTGCTGATCGCCCCGTGGGTCAACCCGCTCGCCAGCTTGGGGCCGGACTCCGTGTACCACCGGCACGAGCACTGGGGCACCGACTACCTGCCCGTGTCGTTCCTCCGCTGGGGCGCAAAGGTGTACTCGTCCGGCGTGACTGACGAGAGCCTGTCGTATGTGACGCCTCTTGGCAACCCGTGGAAGACGCAGGTTCCTGTTTTTGTCAGCATGGGTGAGGCCGAGATCCTGGAGACAGACGGCACGGCGTGGTGCCACCAGATGCAGGAGGCTGGGGGCGACGTTGAAGTGTATTATGAGGAGCATGCCGTTCACGACACGTTATTGATGGGTGCCATCATTGGCTGGGAGGAGAGTGCGCAGGTCGTGGCGACCAGAATTGGAGAGTTTTTGACTAAAGTGCAGAAGGAGACGGATGTGAAGGCGGGTGACTCGTAGTAAAGAAAGGAAGCAGTTTATCCATTGCATTTATATGAGATTTATGTCATTATACGATGGTACGCTTGCGTTCACAGTTGATGATTGACATGAAATAATAAATTCAAAGTGAGATCTCACATTCGTGGCTATCACGTTGTCCGACGGCCTGCACAGAATCACAGTGTGATGTTACCACTAACACCACACCGGCGTCCAGCCAGTTGATCCGAGGGGAAGGGGCTGCCCTCGTCAGTAGTCCCAAACGGCAAACCATTAGGCTTGTCACAGACCTCGGAAGTACAGGATTGTCAGCATTGGCCCCCGCGCTGAAAGGCTTTCAGCGCTGTTAATAGAGATATTGTCAACGAGGCGGATCGTTCAGAACTAACTACTGCTTTGAACGTAGATTCTGTTGGCATAAATTGCATCACTCTCCCTGCTTTGTGCGGACTTCAGAGCTGCTTCCAGAAACGAAGCTCGAAGAGATAATATGTACAAGCTGCTTCGGACTGATTTCTCAAACAAATGCTGCAACAGGGCAGCAGTCAGTCGCCAGTGGCCGTACTTCTCTGCCTTCTGCAATGCCACCACAGTAATAGAGGTATTGGAAATCCCAGACCCACTCCTATCAAGGCCAAAAGAGTATTGCCCCATCCATAGCCGAGACGTTCGTACATGATGGGCGCAGGAAGAGGGAGCAAGAAACCAGCGATTGACCGTGTCACAGTGATAGCACTGACTGCTGAGGCTGATACAGTCGTGAAACTGTCAACTGTGTACAGATTGATAATCTGAAGGCCGTTCACGATACCGAAAGCAAAAATGAAAACGCCAATATTGGGAAGGATCCAATGAAGTTTGGCATCGGCTGTCCACTAGAAACCGGTGTTAGCGAGGATGATGGGACAGACGATGGCCTGTGAGGGCGAGATTCAAAAATACTTACTCCGTATATCAACAATCCAGGAGGAACAAGGACCGCACAGGCGCCAAGCATAGGAAGGCGAAACTCAGGCAGTCCTTTGTTGTCGTTTCTTGTCTTCAGGGTTCGATAGACCTGGGCCAGGGATCAATACGTTGTGAGGACGAGTTAAGTTGACCGAGTTGTTTCAGGTACACTTACCCATTTGTTAGCACAGGCACCTGCTTGCGAGCCGAATGCAAACCCCAAGCCAAGGGATATGTAGTTGAGTCCTGAAATCAACCGAGACTCGCCGTATTGTAATGTCCACAATTCAGTCATGGAAGAGATGGTGATATACATGAGGCCATACAAGAAGGCACCATACAACGAGACAAGCTGTATTGTAGGCTCAAAGCAGAGAAGTCTCACGGCAGTTGTAAGCTTTTTGGAAATCTTGCTTGTGACCCTTTCACCCTCTGCAGAGACTCCAAGATCAAGCTTGGTTTGATGCTTCAGCTCGTGGCTCTTCCGGATAACTGGTGCATATGTCTCCCTCAGAAGCACGAGCCCGATGAGCTGAATAGCGGCAGAGGCCGCAGAAGTGACCCAGAATATCCATCGCCAAGACAGATGCTCGATGATCAGTCCACCTATGATAGGCCCAAGCGCCGGACCACTGGTAGTCCCATGTCAGTGTGGCCCCCAAGTCTGAACAGATGGTGTGGACATACAGTAGCGCTGGGAGCGTGTACAGGCTCAGTGCCCTGGTGCGCTCTTCTGCATTCCAACAATCGCTGAGCACTCCTCCTCCGAGCTTTTGGGAATGTTGTAAGCAAAACGTAAAAGCTGCCCTCTTCGAAGGATGTCTTGACTTACCGCAAGAGGGCCGCTTCCGCCGACACCAGACAGGAAACGGAATGCGATCATCTGGTCTCTTGACCTGGCAAAGCCGCAGGCTATGTTGAAAACGAGGTACCAAAGATTGCTCAGCGTGAGCACAGGCTTCCGCCCGTAGATCTCTGACGCAGGCCCGAGCAGCAGCGGCCCAACTGCATAACCCAAGACGTACACAGTAAGCAGGAGAGTGCTGACAGCTGAGCTACGGATGTGTAGCTCGCTCGAGATAGCGTCTACTCCAGGGGCCATGGTCGATGACGCGAGCGACGAGATGAACTTGTAGCCGGACAACACTGCTGTAGCGAACCAGCGCTCCCAGAGCGGCCAGTCCCTGGCGGTCTGTACCTTGGGGGTGCTTTCATCCTGTCTGTAAACACTTTATTATTTGTTATGCCAACTCTCGACTCCATGTCATTTCGAAGATTGACTTACTTTTCAATGGTCGACATTCTCGACGAGTTCTTGACGTCGCTTGTTCTTCCTCAGTGGAGACACGCACCTGGCTTGATGCTGGCGAGATGTGTCACGTCCAGCATCCCGTCTCGTGGTGAATGCCGGTTCCTTTCACCAGCAGACCAGGTAGACCGTCCCCAACTCCTTCGGTCCGTAGATCCACATGAAAAATAGCCCGATTCATGGCAACTGCAGCTGAGTCGTAATGGCGTGTCGAGGAATCCATCATGTCCGCCGATCCAACATGATGACAGCCCCGCGCTGAATGCGAACCCGACGTCGGATCTGGATCATCCATGCATGAGAAAGGGAATTGAGAGTAGCGAAAGAACAAGCAGGTAGTGCGCTACAGACCCTGGGAATGCAGCTCCAAGGGTGTCCGAGCGCAGAATCTTGTTGGCTGATGCTTCACCCTAAGGAACATGTGGAGTAGTATTCGAGTCTCAAAACGGATTTGGTGACCGAGCTGTGGGGACGGATGGGCACAGTAAGCTTTTTCTCAACCAAATAAGCCTCGCCCCGTCTAAATAAAGTTATCAGATTGAACAAGCTTGTTTTCACCTGCTGCGACCCTGCCCCCTGGGCTCCTGCCTCATCTGATAACGCGGATCTTATCTGATCCGAGGCTGAGGTTGTCATGCTCATGGAGCCAGCTGTTACTAATGCATGATTAATCGCTTACTTGTCCCAATTATAGTTAATCCTCGAAGTACCTCGTATAATTAACATTGTGTTGGGTAAAGCATTATCCAAGCGCAAAACGTGGACGATACACCAGTCCTAGTTGGCGGGTATGCCAATTGGTCTTCGTTATATGGACGTCCGGCAAGAGCACTTCAATTTTGATAATCATACGACTCAGCAGCGAATACGAGATGGCAGCTTCTCTGATGTTTAGAGCTGAACAGCCGTCCCCTTGGTCACGTCAACTTGGTCCAGGGTAATGACTCTTCATGCATGCTGGTTGATGCTGGCCATCGCGGCACTGGCGCGAAGGCCGCACGTGGAGGTGGCCTGTTGTCCTCTCAAACCTACCAGAGTTATAGGAGCTTGAAAGGGCTTAGAAGATGGTCTATAACAGCTGATGGATAAGATAAGATTGGCACTGTGTAGACCTGGTATGCGAGATGGCCCTGCCATGGTCGATCTCATTCTACGTCTCGATCCTCACTATACCGACATACCAGGCAGAGTTCAACGTGCGCGATATTATCCGGTGATCTCAGGAAGACGCTCATTAAGCGGCGATTCTCGAGAGCACATCATTTTAGCAGACTGTGTGTTGAAAGCCGAAGTCGGGGACTGACTGATGCTGCACAATGCCATGGCCTTCCCGCGTTGTCTGCATACGTAGCAACGATATAAAGGCGCTTTTGTGTTCCTGTCTCACAATTAGACTTCAACCATGATTTTCCAGATTTCCAAGTAGTGTACACACTGCACTTTGTTTTCTCTCCTTGCTTATTCTTGCCTCCCAATACAGGAAGCATCATGTCTGCCGCAGCCGTCACGTTGAATGGTTCCTCAGCACACTCTGGACCAGCCAGTAGCAATGACACATGTGCCCAGTCGGCGATTGCTGACATGCACGATAAGGTGTTGCACCAGTTCGCACAATTCGAAACCTCTCGTCGGATGATTGCTTGCCTTGTCAATGAGGGCATGATCGACGCCTCGGTTGACCAGTCAGGCTATCTCAACCTCCGCCAGCCCAACTTATCCAAGCCCTCCAAAAGTCTGACTGTTAGAGTTGGTATGACCGGAGATGCGGCAAGAGAATGGCTGAAGAGCACGTCCAAGCCATACCTTCAGCCGAATGAGCTGTCCGTGCCGATCATGATCAGGCGTGAGCAGGATGGCCAAGCTGAAGACGTGGCTGAGACCGACCCAACTGTACTCTTCAGACTCATGTCCCCTTGGTTCACTACTGAAAACACAAGCCAAGATGCGGTCGACATGATCACCCGGCAGTTGAAGAGCTCGGCAGAAAATCAAGGTACGACATTTTACAAGTGGGCCCAAGTCTCAAGTCAGCTACTCACAATTTCCCCCGCAGAGGAGTGGTTCCATTTGGCCAAGAATCAGCACCTGCCAACCCTCGCCGATCCAGCCATTATGTGGGAGCAAAGCATACTGACGGGGCACCCGACACACCCTATGCACAGGAGCTGCTTCGCTCAGGAGCCATTGGAGCCAGTGTCTCCCAAGGACGTCCAGTCACTGCGCAACCCCGATATCAAGTTCCTGGCTGTCCCGTCCGCGGACCTCCGAATCACAGGAGCGTTCCAGTCCCGTCTTCAGCCTCTGCTGCAGAAGCTGGGCGTTACAAACACCATCCCTGGCACGGTCGTGGTGCCCTGCCTGAAGCGCCAGATCCCTGCCATTAAATCCCGCTTCCCGAACGTCGAGGTCCTGCAGTCCCCACCCGTCACCGCGCGCGCCCAGGCCGCGACCAGGACCGTCTCCTTGGCGCCAGAGCTTGATTTCCCATACCACCTCAAGCTTGCCCTTGCCTGTTTCATCACCTCGGCCCTCCGGACTGTCAGCCCTTGGACTGCCTGTGTGGGTCCCGAGGCAGGAGAAATTCTGTCCGAAGTGCTGCCCAAGGATCTGTGGGTTGCCCGTGAGGTCGCCAGTGTCACCGGCAGCGGCGCCGACTTTGACGAGGCAAAGCACATCTCATGCGTCCTCAGAGAGGATCTGGAGCCGCGGGCAAATGCCCTCGGCGAGACGCTCATCCCTGCCGCTGCCCTCGCCGAAACAGACTTGGCCACAGGAATCAGCAGCGCTGAGCGCGTGTTCGGCTTGGACACGATAGAAAAGCGTGCAACGTGGCTGCGAAGCTATGTCTCGACTCTGCTGCGCCTCACGATTCCACCAGCTCTGGAGTCGGGAGTGGCGCTGGAAGCGCATGGCCAGAACATGTTGGTCCGCGTGAACAGATCCACAAAGGAAGTAACTGGATTTGTCGTAAGGTTCGTGCGAGTCATTTTATGGCGAGACCCATTCATTTTCTGGTCAAGCCTTGACACTGACTGGCTGATGGGACAGAGACTTTGGCGGCATCAAAATCCACATGCCAACGCTTCGCGAAAGAGGCTACACTCTCTACAGTGCCTTGCCTGACAGCTTTGTTACCACTGACGTTCGAGAAGAGGCCTGGGACATTCTCCATCATACACTTTTCAACAACAATATCAATCACCTGATCCAGTCACTCGGCCTGTACCGCAACGGTGGGTGGGCCATTGTCCGCGAGGAACTGAGCAAGGTCATCAATGAATCGACAATCGGGCCTCGAAAAGAGCTCCTCGAGTATCTTTCCAAGGATCAAGTCCACTTGAAGTGCTTCCTGAAGATGAAACTTGAAGGGCTTTACAGAGATGTAAGTTTCCTCCCCTTTGCCCTTTCAGAGTTGAGTCTGCAAGTTTGGTCACTGACTGTGTCAAAATTCAAAGTACCTGCATGTCTATGTCCCAAATCTGCTCCTAACACAATGATTTTTGCGGCCCAAATGAACGGGTTGAGATAGTAGCAGCAATATCTAGCTGCATGTTGACTCTGGAAAAAACTAGATGAAGCCTGTACAATACAAAAGTATTTCCATACCAACTGCACGGATGACAATTCATACCACAGTGATCAAGCGTTATGTGATGCTCAAAGGCGAACCAGCATTTCCCGCCGCTTGCGTTAAAAATAAGCCGAGACGTGGATGCCGATCAGGTACTACTACTCAGGCTGCAAAGCTCCCCATTTGTTGATCATGAGAGGGACATGGCGCTTCGTAGCGGTGACGAATCGTGTACTAGATGGGGCCGTTGATCTTCATGCTTGTCAAACAAGCATACATGCCTCGCTATGCAGTGGAAAATGGGCCATCTCGCCGATCCGCACGGTTTCTTGCTTTCTGGTGGTCGCTTAGTGGTCCGGAGGGATCGTATCTTGCCCAATTTGTCCAGTCAGATTAGAGCAAACCTTGTAACCCCATGCAGCCTGCGGGCACATTGTGACATGCGTTGATTTGCATTCCATGACTGAGGAGCTCTTCGGGACAGCCAGCCCTCCCGGAAAAGGAAGGACGGTCCCACTGTTTCCAAGGGATTCATGGCAAAGAATAAGGTTGCTCCACTTGGTCTGACAGCAGGGTTCCATTAGCAATCCCTGGCCAAAACGGTACTTGGCTTTACGGCTTGCAAGGATCCCAAAAGCTTGTTACATTCTCCGAAGTACTTCGTACTGTGCACATGGCCGGCCAGAAATAATCCTTTTTACACACCATCTTATGGGTCCCCCTGAAAGACACAGAACTTGGATGGTACGCCATGATTACCAATCCGCAGGCGGCTATCAAACTGGAAGGTGTGTACTGGTCGAGTCAGTCCCATGTGTTCGAAATCGTACGTCGTGGGAACCTGCAAGGGCATAGCCCAGAAGGGCAGCCCGAAAATAGAATGCGGATATTCGTACAGACGATTTTGGCTGGTACACAGATACATATACCGCCCCAGTGCACGTACAACGCGCACCACCCAAATTAGTATGTACACCATTATTTTAACCTTACTGCTACGCCCAATGCCCCTATCGCCACATTGCTACAGCGCAAATCTCTCAAATTGATGGTGTTTTGACCTCGCCGCTGCTACTACTAAGGTCCCTGCCACTGTGCCTTGAGACCGTGTAATCTGGTACCTGCGCTATCGCTGCAACGCTTAAAATTCGATATCTGAGCAACTGGATCTTCTTTTTGATGCAAAAACGATTGATCCCGACGAGAATTTAATTGATGCAGCAAAGCGTTGATTGAGGGTTGTCGTTTGGAAGTTGGTGGCGATGGTAGCTTTGTAGTGTGCTTTGTAAAAAGCACTGAAGAGGTGGTGAGTTTGAAAGTGGGGCTAATGAAGGGCTTTGATTGGCTGTAGCTAGATTCGCTAGGCGGTATCTGTGTACCAGCCGAAATCGTCTGTACGAATATCCGCATTCCGAAAATAAGATTTATCCATTCCGAAGCTCGTAATTCATTGGCTGTTTTACCAGTTGATCAGATAAGATTACCTCAAATGAAGCCCCTAGGTAATTCTCGCTTTCGGAGACAGACGGGCAGATTGATTTGTACGCAGGGCTCGGCGGGAGTCTACTTGCACATGTGCTCGCTGGACCCCGACTCCTCTGCTGACCAAGTGCTGCTCACGCCCTCACCACCCTTCTTCCTAACCAGCGTACGCCATGGCTCGCTACTCATTCCGATTTCTCGTGCTTGCGAGCCTTTTGAGCCATGCCTGGGCGGGCGAGCCATACCCGGAGCGCGAAGAAGTCTGCGTCGCCGCCTGTGAGCACTCTCTCGACAAGCAAACCTTCATTTCGACAGGATATGGCGACGACTCCGCCGAAGCGCAGCCATGCAACAATCATCTCCACGCAGAGTCGCTGTACATTTGCGCTCAGAAATACTGCGAGCAGCGAGATATCGAGCCTGGCTGGGGATTTCTTAGCCACATCTGCAGCCACGAAGGATACCCCGTGCTCCCACCACTCTCGAGCTTTTCCAATGTCTCCGCAGCCGACGCGAAGCCCATCAACGCAACCTCCAAGGGCAAAAAACTCAACACCACCGTCCTCGCAGATGCTAAGTTCTGGGATCTGGTCCTCGAGAGCACCACGGCCCGGGCACAAGCCCGGTGGGTCAACCGCAGCCACCAGGAAGCTGTCTACATCTTCTGGGGTATCATCACGGGCATCGCCGCGATTTTCAACCTCGGGTCGAGGTTTTCCGTTGACCCACCGGCTTTTGCATCACGCATTCTCCGGCCGGTCCGGGCAAACCTCAGCATACCGCCCCTGTACGCCGGGCGGGCGCAGCCGGTACCCTCGAGGCTGGAAGCGCTCATTATAATCGTCTTCTTCATCCTGAGCCTCATCCTTTGCGCGGTGTCTATCGAGCCATTCCCCGGGAGCTGGATCTACGTCAGCTTCAAGGAGAAGGGTGATCAGGCACAGATACTCTCGCTCATCGCGCGTCGATGCACTGATATGGCCATAGCGAATCTCGCCATAATCTGGCTGTTCAGCATGAGGAACAACCCCCTCATCTTGATCACGGGATGGAGTTTTGCCACCTTTAACCAGTTTCACCGCTGGATCGCCCGCATCACCTTTCTTGAGATTGTGGTCCATGCCGGTGTATTTACCAAGTACCAATTTGTCAAGGGCGGCTTGACGAGATACAAATATGTCTACCAAAACCTTGAGTGGTGGGTCATGGCTGTCGTGGCGCTTGTCTTTTTTTCTCTCATCATTGGCCTCGCGACCGCTCCATTGCGTGCTAGGTTCTACGACAGCTTTCTGGTAATGCACATTCTCATGGCGGTAGTCTTCTTTGCGACATTGTGGTACCATGTTGAGGCGCAGTTCTTTTTGCAGTACCTCTGGCCTATTGTGGCCATCTGGCCCCTCGAGCGCTTGCTGAGGCTCGTCAGGCTCCTGATCACGGGTGCAAAGGGAATGGTGACAGTCTCAGCCGACAGCTCAGCGGGCTTGCTGAGAGTCGACGCCTCGAGCCTTTTTGGCAAGCGACGTCCTACTCCGGGAAATACCTACTACATGTGCGTCTTTTATGTCCAAGTCGTTCTTTGCAAGGGATATCCTGATCTGACTCCCATCCAGCTACTCTCCAACCCGACTCCCATTCTACCAATCTCACCCTTTCACATTGGTTGCCTTCCCTAGCGCGGCAGGGACAAACGCGACACCAAGTGTTGAAGGGGAGAAGCGGACTGAAAGTTCAACAGTTCAGCCGGTATCTAGTTCATCTGAGCAGTTGAATTACCGCTTCCTCATTTCTCCACAGAAGGGGTTCACCAGGCTTCTAAACGACGCCATGGCAAAGGACGAAAGCACCAACGGCAGAGAGCTGTTATGCCAGCGTCTTCCAGTGCTCTTGGAAGGTCCATACCAAGACGCAGGACACGCAATCGACTTCCATTCTTGCAAGGACATCCTCCTAGTGATAGGTGGAAGCGGTATTTCAGTGGCATTGTCTTCCATCTACGAGGCTCTGTCCATCCAAGAGGTCTCGAGTGTCACATTGACCTGGTCTGTCAGGAAGCTGGGAATGCTACAGTCAGTGGCAAACGAGGAGTTGCAGTGCGCACTAAGGGACCCAAGGTTTATACTCAAAGGGTGAGTGAACTTCTATGCCAAAATGACTGATCCATGCTGACGAAAGGGATTCAGGCATGTTACGCAGGATCCTGTCGATGAAGCCAAGGAGCCCTCCCCTGAGCACCCATACGCTGTTACTTATGCTAGACCTGATGTGGCCACCGTCATTCAAGATCATGCGGTCAACGGCAGTGGAAGACTTGGTATCATTGTTTGCGGTCCACAAAGCATGCTCATTGAGGCAAGAAAGGCGATTGCAATAGTGCTTGGGAGCAAGACGCGGGACATAGACGTCTCGATCGCCAGCTTCGGGTGGTGATAGTCGTCTTCCAAACTTCTTTCTAAAAAGACAAATAACCTATCCATGGCAAAAGTCTCACTTTCAACATCGAACTTGGTTACTTTCTTTTTGATGCTTTGATACATCTCGGTAGCCTTGCCGGACTCAACATACAAATAGAAAGCAAAAAGAACGGAGACGATAGATGTTCACTGCTTTTCGTGGGCAGAAGTCGGCCGTCGAGGGTCACAGAGGGTTGTAGGTCGATATGTTTCCGTCATGGCCGGAAGCGGTGACCTATCCCAGCCATCTCTGCGGCGGGACCGGCGGAACGGCGACGGCTTTCAGCGATGGCCTGCTCCTCTCGCCCGAGGCTACAAGCCCAAGCCCGGAGCCAAGATGCAAGTCCACGACGAAGGGAGTAACCATAAAGCAACCTTGTTGTCTTCTCCAACGACTTAACGATTTACAGGATATGTACTTCTATAGTAGATGATGGAGGCGGGTGGCTAGATTCTACTTGTTGGTGTCTCGAAAATCTTCTCTAGAAGCTGAGGGAACAAGCAAGTTCTCATATTACGGTTCCGCCTCATTAGTGTCAACGATCGGTTTGTGCCCTCTTTTTACAAACAACGTGATTATTTCAACAGCTAGGGCTATTCCCCACATTCATCTTCACTGCTCATCCTGTCGTCTGTCTTTTCGTCGCATTCATCCTCACTGTTCAATTGGTCGTCTATCTCTTCGCCCTCAATGAAGCTCAATTCGTGTAATTCCTCAAGACAACGACCTCCAAGCTCAAAGCAATGTGTGCATATGTCAAAGTCCCCGCAATTGCAGACCGGACAACTATAGTAATTAAAGTCTCTGGAGATGCTGAAGGTGCATATATCACAATATCGGTATGTGATCACCGGCCCCTCAAGTCTCTTGTCAACTTCCGGTGCCACCTCATCATCCAAACGGATGCCCTGATGCTTTCCAGCATCCAATAAAAGTTGGACAATTTCAGTATGTGCGCGACTTCTGGCCCACCATACCGGCGTCCGGCGGAAACAATCATCAGAGTCAACAGTCGCACCAGCAGCTAAAAGGGACCCCACAACGTCGGTGTGCCCCTTTCTTGCCGCCAAGGACAGGGGGGTGGAGTGGTAGCGATCGGACAAATTAACCGGCGAATCGCGACGTAAGAGTAGATCGACGATGGTACCATGTCCCTGTGTGGAAGCAACAAATAATGGCGACCGGTCAATTGAGTCCTTTGAGTGCGGATTAACACGGAGATCCGCAAGGAGGAGCTCCACCACCGATTGGTGACCTGCTTCGGCGGCATAGAAAAGAGCAGTTCGACCGGACTGGAAATTTTTGTGATCAGGATCCACCCCTCTCTGGATGAGTAACTTCACCACTTCTTCGCGCCCATTCGATGATGCAGCAGATAACGGAGTCCGTCCATCATCGTCCGCAGTTTCGGTTCTAGCTCCGCTGTCGAGGAGTATTCGGACGATATCCTCATGGCCGTTGTCTGAGGCAGCTATGAGAGCGTTGGACTGCCCCGGGCCTGGTGCGTTGACGTCTGCATTCAAGTCCAGCAGCATCTTCACAAGGATCTCCTTGCCTTCAGAAGCTGCCTTGCGGAGAGCAGTGCTGTACTGCCCACCAAGGTTGATATTCGCACCTGATTCGAGCAGCAAACGAATGAGACCTTGATCATGCTCTGCGCATGCACACAGAGCACTATCATATCCACGGCAACCTTGAGCGTTGATGTTTGCCCCCAATTCAAGCAGGACCTTCACGGCCTCAACATTGCCAAAGAAAGATGCAGACTGGAGAAGATTATCCAGAGCGTCCTGAGGTACTTCAACGTGCACTCCGAGATCGGTGAGTATCTTGACGAACTCCATAGAGTTCTCTTCGCATGCCATGTTCAAGAGATTGAGGTGGTCCTTCACAGCGTGTAACATGCTGACGTCGGCTCCATAATCCGTCAGAATTTCGATAATGCTGGTGTTACCCTTGTAACATGCAGCCAGTAGTGGGTTTCCAAACTTGCCTCCTGGGGCATTGACGTTGGCACCAACCCTGAGCAGCAGTCTCACAATATTTGTATTGCCCTCAGACGAACCTGCACATGCAGCTTGTAGGGCGCTTCCATACTCGCCTCCCTCTTCGTTGACATCGACTTGTAGGGTAAGCAGCATTTTCACAACCTCCTCGTTGCAAAAACAAGATGCTGCTTGTAGCGAAGTCCCGTAATGCCCCCCTTTTGCTGTGGCATTTGCTCCATTATCAAGGAGCAATCTCACAATACCGACGTGATTGTATACACACGCAGCCATGAGTGCATATCCGTAGTACCCGACTTTGGCGTTTATATCTGCTCCTTTCCGCAGCAGCAACTGCACGACGTCGAGGTGGCCAATGTCAGACGCAACATGGAGTGCGTTTCCGAAGAATCCTCCTTCTGAGTTGACATCAATCCCCGCATCAAGCAGCAGTTGAACAACGCGAATATCTCCACCTGACGCGGCAGCGACCAGGGCGCTGCCGTGTTCCCCACCTCGATTATGAATATCGGCTTGATTTTTGAGAAGGGTTTTCACGATCTCATAGTGACCTGCAGCACAGGCTGCGTGTAGTGCGTTCCCAGCTATCAACCTACCACCCTGAGCATTAACGTCCGCATTCTTCATGAGCAGCAGTCTGACAGCTTCAAGATCTCCACGCTCAGAAGCCACTAGAAGGGCGCTTCCGTTTTCGCCACCGCTAGCATCAACGTCTGGATTCTGGTCGAGAATCAACTCAACGGTTTCACAATTACCGCTCGCAATGGCTGCTTGGAGTGGGCTGCACCAGTCTCGGCCTCGTCCATTGACATCGCCTCCTTGGTCCAGAATTGATCTCGTGACTACAGTGAGTCCACCTAAACAAGCAAAGTGAAGGCTAGGACCCAATGGAGAGTCGTGGTAACTTTCCCAAAAGTGATCATAATCTTCGCCATCATCGAGGTATTTCCACCTCAGAAACAGTTCCTTGTTCTGCAAGAATTTCACTATGCTTGCCGAGACGTCTTCTGACGCCTCTGCGGTTGAAGCAAAGTCGAACCAGGTTCGGGAGGCGTATTTTCCCATTGGGAAATTCTTTGTGAGGCTCCAGCGATGGCCCTCGATGTCTGTCAGGTAGGTCAAACATGTTTTTGTAATTGCAATGCTCGCGTTCAGGTAATCAAAATCACTCTGGCCCAAAAGATACTCTTTCACTGAGGAGTGCGCAAGATGTATTTCCTGTCTCACACCTTGTCCGGAAGATTCAACTTCAACGACTGACACTAGGCTCGTGCAGTGATGTAGGATCCCAGTGCTGTTGAACAATCTGCAGTCGGTATAGAAACGCGGGGGATCTTCGTTAATTTGGGTAGCAAAGATCTCGACTGCTTCTTGTAGTGTCGGCGGTTGGCTCGCATGGGCAATAAACTGCAATAGCCTTATTGCATTGCTCTTGAAGCTTTTCGATATCCGTTTCAATATCCGTTTATAAGTTTCGGCTAGGTCACTCGGTAACCTATTGAGATCTCTCTTGAGTTCTCTAGGGCTTTCGCATGCGGCGAGGATGTCTAGTTGACAAGCTGCCCATCTGAACCTGAAAACGGAGATTAGATACTCATTTGTTATGTTTTTTTAGACCTAGAGGATACCAACGGCTTACATCCCCTTAGCGTCGTTGCCAACTTTGTTTTGAATCCGGCCTTTGAGACCTTGACGCAGTCTCTTGCTCGTAAAACGATGATCGCTTTGAAGCGTCCATTTTACGTAGGAACGTATGTCAGCATCGATAGTCTTTTGATCCATCGAAAGACAGCATTCTCGTCCGATCAATACGGGAATTTTGTCTATAAAGTCCGCGACTTCTCGACTGGTATACATCATTTGGACGTGGCCGACCTTGGACATTTTCTGAATCCACGCCAGAACCTCAGCTCTTGAGGTCGACTCGTCCAAGGCATCAAGAACGATTAAGACCTCACTACTTGATTCTAGGACTACGTCAACAAGGCTTTCAAGCTCGCGCGTTGTTGGTTTGGCGTTCTCGTCTAGATGTGACCGAAACAGATCGTCGACGTGTCCCTTGGAATCCAAGCCCTTTTGGTATAATTGAAAGGTAATTGAACGTAAGAGATCACTCTTGGTCTGCTTGGTCGCGTCACTGAAGTCGAAAAAGAAGTTTAGGACGAACTTGTTGCTCACCCTCGTCAGGTAATCTATGACTGTCGTGCTGAGAACGGTCTTACCACATCCGGGTATCCCACGGAGCCATAAGTGTTTGTGTACCCCAGCAAGCCAACTCTGAAACATCTCACTATCCAGGAGCCAAGAACCTGTTCCCTCATGGCGGAGCTCACGAGCGTGATTTGCGTTTGAGCTCGGATCAGGAGCGGCAAGCCACTTTCGAATCCTTTGACGATGAGAGTCGGACTTTAGCGAGTCCACTGCAGCTTTTGTTGCGAGTGCTGTTCGCTCAACTGTTTGCAGTTAGCTCTTGCTCCGGATTCAAAGTCTCAGGAGACTCAACCGTACTACCTTTTGTCCTTCACGCCAAAACTGGGGAGGCAAACTAACATGAACTCATAATATCCGACGCTCGCTTGGTTTCCTGGACGTCTGCAGGCGGCACGTAATCAAGGAGTTCCTTGGCGTACGCGGCGGCGGTAGCAGACGCATACCGCTGCCAACGATTATTTTTGTGAGAATCGGCGTAGTCACAAATTCCGCGGATGACAAGACATGGGAAGTGATTCATCAAGCCCGCAGCTTCCATCTCGACGCAGAGGCAATTTTCTCCTGCATCAGCCACTAATTGATCGCGAAAGACGCCATTTTTGACGAGTGTGTTGCCGGACGCGATAATGCCGTAGTGGACCTCGGGATCTGCGGACTCTCGTCTATCGCGTCGAACCTCTTGAGCCACTTCACAGCTGCTGCAGTCCTTCCCTGAACCATGTTCGTAAGACGACGGAAAGAGGCGGTCGTTATCAAAGCCCTGGTGGAAGTAGCCGGGCTTTTTCTTGGTTTGCTTCGCCATCTCGACGTTTTCCTCCAACATACGTTTCAGAATCGAAGGGACCTTAGATCCTTTGCGGTCATGAACTGATCGGATTTTTGAAAGAGCATGAAGTAGTACGTGCGGCGGTGGCACCAGAAATCCCTGTCGCTTTGGACGATTGCCGGGCATGGCCTTTACCAGGTCATACTGAAGAATGCCACCTGTTGTGCCGTCCGGCTTGCTTACCACCACATCGCCCAGACGGATGTCATCATCGTCAGGCCGAGGAATGCCGCCGCCGATACCAACCAGAAGCCCGATTCGGATCGAAGGCAGTGTGGAGGTCATACGTATGGCAGTAGCAGCAGCGGACGCAAGTCCATAAACTCCCTCCTCCAGGGACACAATGACGATATTGTGTTCTCCTATTCTGCCCCAAGTGTACGAATTGCTGTCATTGGTAGGACGTTGGAAGCCCTTCGGTGGTCCATGTTCCTCGTCGAGCATGGCCTCAGCTGCTGCTCGCTCAATAGCGAGCGCGGCAATCCAGCCGATCGTGTAGAAGTCAGGGCTCTCGAGAGACTTCAAGTTCATAGACGCCATGCTGGCTCAATTAACTTGATGTCTGGCCAGCAAAAAGAAGCGAAAAAAATCTTTGGGCGCGATGAGTACAGGTGAGCTTGCTAGGAATGAACATTTGACACAGACGTGACATGAGAAACCAGAAGAGGAAGGAAAAGGGTCCGGGAAGATTACAACTGCAAGAAAAAGCAAAATCAGGCTCCAGCCTGATTAGAGGCGGGAGGCTTGGCTGTTACACGGTAGGTGGCTAGCTCTTACATTTCTACACTTCCAAGCTCCGATCGAATTGAAAAGTCCTTTGAAGAGTTCGGATGGATGGGCCGGCATTGGCTTCCGAAGCGTCGGGCTCGCCATCAACCAACGTTCTTGTAGGCCACTGCTTCTATGTGCATTGTCCGGGTAATTAGGACCAGATTGCATCTTGATTTGGTCGCAGTGTGAGTCCAACACGCTTGGCAGCCGTTTTCTCAACCCTTCGACCAGCCTAGTTCGAAATATGGCGGAAGATAGGATGCCGAGTGGGACCCATCAATCCTCGCATATACAACCTTCATAAGTAATATGCGTATTGTACTGTGCGGGACAACTGTTAACCACCTGCCATAAATAACAGCGAAGACTGGCTAGCTCTTGTGGTTGGCGATTTTAGATACGCTCTACTGAGCCACATTCAGTCAACCATAGCGCCCATTGGGCTTTTTAAGGGATGCCTATTGCTGTCACTTGCCGCACCAGGGGCGAGTGTTGAGCACATATGTGCAATTCCTTGAAGGTGGGATCTGACGTGATTGAGACCTTCGACACTTAGCAACAGGGTGATACAACTCCTTTGCAGAAGAAATTCCACCTTGCACTGCAGTGGTTTGCAAGCAGAAACAAGGTCCCTGTCTAGTCTAAAGATATTTTGAAGTTTGCTGTACAGTGCGTTAGTCAGCTGTCAGACTTCAGCTCCTCCCCGCTCGCATCGACTCCGGCACAGGCCAAGTCAGAAGTTCCAACGCTGCTGGGTCAGTAAGGTCGAAGGCTACATAGGTCCTGGCCGGGGGTGGAGCCCTGTGTCACAGACGGTGTCGCAGTGCGCCTGCGGGAAAGCCTGATCACGAGCCGGGAACAACACCGGTGTGGACAGCACAGGCTTCTTGATTCGCGTAAAGATGCACAGTCCTGCAGAATGATGATATGCCTCATTTACAGCCCAAAGCTCATGGCCCAATTGAGAGCCCGAGCACTGTGAGCGTGGCCGCATGTGCAACACACACTAATGCGATCTGCCAGCCATGAGGGGGCGTGCAGCTTGGCCGATCCAACACCTGCCTTCTTATTGTCCGTTGTGCTGACAACAGTCTTTAGTCCAAATATTCCTCTATCCTCGCAGCGTGCGTTCCAGATTCGACTCCGATATTCAGCAACCCCATTATGGCGGACGCCTTCAGCCTTGCGGTCAACATCCTCACAGTCCTGGACATAGGCAGGAAGTTTGTCATTCTAGCCAGGGACATTTACAACGATGATCAGGATGGGATTCCGGGGATCGCCAGTCTTGAAATGACAAGCAAAGATCTCGACGAAAACGCATCTGAGCTTAAGCAGCTAAGTGCATCACCAGTAGCTTGTCCTCATGATCAAAGCGATGAGCGGATCCGGCAACTGGCAAAGAGATGCACAGAGGTTGCTTTACAGATGCAGAAAACGCTACTTGGAATATCAACGCACAAGATGGGTCGCAACAAGCGCCGCGCCTTGGTGGATGCGTTCCTATACAAGTGGAAGGAGAATGACATCAAGATGTTCCAAACGGAAATCGAAGAGTTGAGAGATGAACTAATGCTTAATCTGGTTATTTCGCTCAGGTTTGTCTTTCAATGCCCTTACAACATTCTAGAGCTAGTATTGGGTGATGACCATTCGGATTAGGAACGGTATGAAGAAATCTCTAGGCACCCAAGACGCAGTGATACAAAAGCTCGCAGAATCTCGTAGTCGGGACAAAGGTCTCAAAGAGAGGCTAGAAGAGGTGTCTCGTCAGCAGGAAGGCTTTGGTCAACTGATTATCGAGATTCTCTCATCTACTGCCGGTTCCACAGTCCGACCTAACGCCTACAGCACACCACAGTCGTCGTTAAAAACTGACCTCATAGGCGCTGTGAAAAACGATTCGCAGTACATGGAAGACGCAGATGTATCAGGGCTACAACTGTCACCAAGTCGGCTAGCACGAGTACAGAATCGATTTATCGCCATGTTCCGGTACAGCAGTATGTTTGACAGGGAGTCTGGTGTTGCCGAAGCCCACCCAGTCACGCTGAAGTGGATATTCAAGGACCCAAGCGGCGAGACTCACGTTTGGGACAGTTTCAGCCATTGGCTCGCGTCGGAGGGCCAGCTCTATTGGACCACCGGCAAGATGGGATCAGGAAAGTCGACTCTTATGAGGTACATCTCTGAGGAGCTCCCAACAAGCTCGGCAGCTGGCAGAAAGCGACGTTGTGCGCCATATCTCGTTCAATGGGCTGAAAATCAGCCATTATTCATTGCTACGTTCTATTTCTGGGCAGGCTCGAATGAACACACAAGGATCCAGACGTCGCTAGATGGCCTGTATCGGACACTCCTCACTCAGATACTAGAAGCATATCCAGAGTCTGCACCCCACGTTTCGCCTCGACGGTGGGAAGATCTATGCTTTTTCAATAAAGTATCTGTTGCCCCCGGAGTCGAAGAGCTTAAGGTCATGTTAAGCAAGGCCATCAATTATGTGAGCTCCATGGCCAAAATCTGTTTATTCATCGACGGCCTCGACGAATTTGAGGGTAGCGACGACGATCTCACTGGCCTGATCGCCTGGATCAAGACTTTGGTAGCAACGTCACCAGTCAAGCTCTGTGTCGCCAGTCGACCTTGGCGGGTCTTCGAGGATGCGCTGCAGGGTCGGCCGCATTTGCTGATGGAAAATTTCAACTTCAATGACATTCAGGAATACGTGTGGAGGAGATTTCATGACGACCCCAACTTCATGGTTAAGAAACAGGTGGAGGCCGCTTTCTGTGACCAACTCCTCGATGAAATCGTCAACAAAGCAGAGGGGGTCTTCCTTTGGGTTGACATTGTTTGCACACATTTGCTCGCAGCAATGTCAAGAGGCGACCTAGTTGGCGATCTGAAGAGAATATTGATCGCTCTTCCTGTCCAGATGGAAAAGCTCTACAACCATATAATCGATAACCTTGAATTCAGGGATCATGCAGCAAAATACTTTTTGCTTCTACAAGCACTTTTGGGGCGGCCAGATGCGCTCATCTTTTCGTTTGCAGACGACATCGGCGAAGATAAAGAGTTCTCATTGAAAATGCCCAAGGAATCTCTCACGGATGCGCAACTGCGGTATCGAGTCACCGAATTGAGGAAACGACTCAACTCAAGATGCAAAGGTCTTCTGTCTCTTGCGACAGAACAACTCGACTCCAGGGAAACAACGGTCAACTCAGACATAAAATCAGACATAGGAGCAGACATGGGAGTCATCCAGTATTGCCACCGGAGTGCCAAGGACTACTTAACAATGGACACTGTCCAGGATAAGCTCATTCACATGTTGGACGCGCCCTTCGATCCGCACCTCAGGCTCTGCTCAGCGTATTTGGCGCGATGGAAGTGCGGCGCGAAGTCCAGCGCAAAGCATACGAGACACGTAGATCTCTACGGCTGTCTAGAACATGCGGCAAAGGTGGTTAGCGAGAGTCACGACATGATGTTTCGGGTACTTGACGATATGAATTCCGAGCCCGTCTCGCCCTTGCCCCTGGAGAATTCGTACTTTGGAGCAAATCCTATCTTCGGAGGCACCCTTTTATGTTCCGCCGTTGTTCTAGGCGTCAGCGAGTACGTCAAGTTCAAGGTAGGGGGCAGGCAAGGATGCGTGGTCAGAACCTCGTCGTTTGATCTGTATTCGGATAATATGGAAAGTACCGCTGCTCGAGATTTCGGCATAAGGCCATATCGAAGGTTCAAAAAATTTATGAACGCCGGCCGTATGAAAGAATCTCTCCAGGTGAAGCGAGGCGAAGAGGTTGAGTGGCCGCTTTTGCTTGATGCACTCCTTGCCACGACCCAGCCAAGCATAGAGATGGTCTCCTTGCTGCTTGAGAATGGCGCAGATCCTAATCTCGTCATTCGAGGCGCCGGCGGGGAGGGAAGCGCATTGGACGTGTTTTTGTCCCGTCTCAAGTGGTTCAATTCTTCTCAACTGTCGATTTTTCCGGATGCGAAGAAACCGTGGGTCGACTCTCTGCGTCTTTTGTTGCAACATGGGGCTGAGCCGGACAGATCAGATGTGCAATATCTGAGGAACTTTGTTGGCGAAGACGTGGTTCGATCAATGAGACTGCCTCATCTGGGCCGCCATCGCGATTTCATCTCAAAGCTATTCAGCGGCTTGAGCCAGAGACGCTGAAGACATTCTGAATTCTTGAGTTAATTTATATCATGAATACGGAGACCCGCACCCCCAAAAGCGGAGGGTACGCCCCCTGATGTACCCCCCAGTACACCAACAGTGCCACCACCTAACCCCCCCCCCGGCCAGCTCTTTCATACCTTATTCAATTCTTCCATACATTTAAAAGTATCTCGCTTACTCCGAGGAATAAAGATAGAAAACGGATATTTGCATAGAAAGAAATGGATGCTATATAAAGTTAGTATGCACCTTCTAGCTGCAGCTAATTAGAGCCTACTATTTAATGTCGCTATACCACCCCTATAGTGCTTTTTACAGCTATAATACTTAGTAGCCCTATTACTATTAAGTTTAATTTAATAACCCTAATTAATAAATTATTACTATAGGTAGATTTAATAACTAGGGATCTCCTTAGTAATAATAATAAGGAGGAGGAGATTTAAGATGAAATTATAATTTGTAAAGATTAGATATATAGCAAAATATTATTAATTTAAGTAATTTACGCTGTAGTAAGTATGGCTATAGGGATATTTGGTATAGGAAGATAGTTAGCTATGCTGGCGTTAGGGTTGAAATAATAGTGTATATATTAATTTGGGTAGTGCGCGTTATACGTACACTAGGGCCCCTTATGTATTTGTGTACTATCCGTTTTTCTCTGTGTAAATATCCGTTTTCTAAAGATATATAACGCCACCGCTGGCCTAGGATTCTATAGTTCAGCCTGTCCGAGATACCTATGTATATACTGCTGCAAGGAAAGGGTTCACCCTTCTGCGCCCCACTCTCGGAGACATTGTTGGCCCTGTCTCTAGCAAGGTCGATGATTGACTAAGTAGTTGCTGTCTGGGCGAATGGACCGTTCTGGCGTAGCCAGAGGAGCACCAGCAGTATTGTCGTCAGTTCCAACCTGAGCCGCGTAGTCGGTTTGAGCGTAGTGTGGTTGACTGTAGTAAGTCTGAGCGAAGTGAGCTTGAGGCTGCATCGGCATCATATGCGGCGAATCGCGGCGAACGTGTGCGAAGCTGGGGGCCATCTGAAGGCTTTCCAACTCTCTTTCGGAAGGCTGAAGTTTAGTCGTAGAATGATGTGCTTGCCCCAGTTCCGCATTTTGGTAGACGGACGGATTGCCGGCTGAAACTTCTTCACCCTGGCTCCGGTATACTCCGTGAAAACCCCCGTATCCTAATCGGGCTTTCGATATGGAGCCTGCCATAGGCGACAGATAGTTGGATTTGATGTGGCGTCCAAGCGTTAACATGGGGGGAATGCATACGCCCAACAGGACGCATGGGCCCTCCGCGAGAATCCAGTACGCGTTGGCTATTCCCTCATCTGCGTATTAGAAGAATTAGAATCAGACTCCAATATTGAGATATTTGTGTGTCTTACAACTAAAGTCTTTGTTGATTGTGTCGACGGACTTCAAAACTGTGATCATACGGCCAAAAGAGATTATGACAGCACTAGCGCCAGGAAACATGAGGAGTCAGTACAATTCTCAGCAGCCTTCCGTACTTCATGGATTACTCACAGATAGCCGAGGACGAATACAACTGTGAGTCCAAACTTCCGCGATTTACTCGTCTTGATACTCCAGATCCTTGGTAAAGGGAGGATGAGGATGACCAGGTCGATGAATACACTGGGCACCACGCCTGCGACAAATATAGAGCTGGTTGGACCGCACTTACCGGGCAAGGTTCCTGCAATATCCCACATCTTCGCGACGGGGTTGCAATTGAACACTGTCCCGAAGGTGATACCCACAAGCCAAGCGACATTTAGAACGTGGGCGAAGGTTACTCCCACGTTGAACCAAGTGGGGCTTGCAGTGCGAGGGAAAATGCGACTGAAGAAGAATAAAGCAGAGGCTTTCGCAAGAGCGAGTCCGAGATATGAAGGGAAGTACGTGGCAAACAAGAGCTTCTGGAAGGGCTCGCGGTTTTGAGGAGGCAGCATCCACATATGGTGACCGAGCCCCAAATCCAGCAGCGCGAACGACGCGCCGAACTGACCCAGAATAACGCACTAAGAGAAATGTCAGGAACATTGAGAAATTCAGGCCATTTTCTGGAAAATGCGACGGCCACTTCACCCATCTGGTATGCAGCCGTGTGAAGACGAAGTGTGTTGGGACAGGACGTACCGCTGAGGCCAAAGCGGTCCAATCATCCCACATGAAGCGTGGCTGATGCCTTGACGGCACCCCCAGCGCACGCGACCAGAAACGTAGGCAGATAGCTATCACAACCATTACGGTCATGAAGATAAGGAATGCCCTAAGTGGAGGGCCGCGGTCCGGGTCCGGATCCGCGGTGGCAGCTCTGACCAAAGAGGACATTTTGGGTGTGGAATTAGGTGACATTGTGGTCGTGAGAACCAAGAAGACGCATATGGTTAGGTAGAGGAGTTCGGAACAAGGGCAGGGCAGGGTTAAACCAAAGTCGACAATGTCAGCTTTGTGGCTTGGTCGAGGATAGCCCCCAAGTGTAACACACACTCTGTCAGCAACAGCTGCAGGCCAAGCCCGCTGCGACATGGATATCCATCCTGACTGTGTCCAGGCTTCTAACTTGCTCGTGCATATACATGGGGTTCTTGCTCTGTGTGGCGGTACGGCTGCTATATACTGCTTGGAATAACCGATTGGCAGATTGGTTATTATGGTCTTTTGGCCGAGAGAAGTAGTTTTCAAGCAGTAGTTACGTTTGCCTTCTAACTCTGGGCCTTGCTGACTCTTGTTTTGGATGGGAGAGACGGAAGGGAGACTTGCAACTCAGTGCAAAAGCACGACAATTTTCGCCGTTTATGCATATTATGACCCTGGAAGCCTCATTACTTTCAACAAAGCTACCAGGCCGCTTCATGAGTATGTGTTGATGGAGGGGCCGTCTAACACGGCCATGGGCTTCTCTAGCAGCGCTGTCCTTGCTGCCCTGTACATGGCTCGCGTCCACCAACAGGGCAAGGTGGTGCCCGTTCAAATGCGGCACTTTTCCTTGCAGGCGCTGACAGTGCAGCCAAAATGAGACATCTCGGTCTTGAGCCCCAGACTAAGATGATTCAGATTCTGACAGCTCACACCTGCGGCTCGAATGATGTCACGCGGCAAAGAACTCAGTCAGATTTGCATAGCGGGGGGCACACGAAATACCCCGTAAACAGAATCTGATAGGGATGGGTCACACCATACGTAGAACATTTGGTGGGGTTGGCTAATTTTGGACGCGATGTATTATGTCCCCACAATAAGTCAGCTTTATACAATAGATGGGCTGATTGCAGAATGTTTCCGGTTGTACTGCATGCATCTCTGGCCCCGCGACTATGTGGGAATTCCAAAGCAACGCCGTACAGTCGTCCAGCCAGAAACGACGACGCTTATGTCCGTGGGGCAAAGGAGCGAGGCCACGCGACACGAAACGCAGAAGCATTGAGAGGACCGTCGATATCATCATGACGAGAACGAAAACCCTCAGGCCGAGGCCTATATTTGCCGTTCTATAAGACTCGAGTAATCCCAGATACGCCGAATGCCCCGGGTGCATTGTAGTTGATACGCCGCTCTCAGAGCCTTGGAGGGTTAGATGAAGCAGAGCGGTAAATTCAGAGCACGATGGGAGCGCCTTAAGCGAAAAGATGAAAACTCTAGTTTCAGGTTTACATATCTGAATATCGGCAGGCGTAAAGAAAGACCTCTAGGGTTTATAATTTGCACATCATACCTAAATATCCGGCCACTGGTCCTCGTAATCCTCCCTCCCATCCAATAATCTCACCAAATTCTCCCGCGCGCTCCACCGAATATTCCAAGTCTTCTCATGATCCAAACCACTCCCCTCCCTCTTCTCGAAATGCGAAAACAAGCTCGGCTGCGTCGTCAAGCAAACATGCCGCGCATGCTCAAACGTCCCGTCGCAAAACTGCCGCAGCCCCAGATCAAACGGGTCATCCATCTTCCACAGGCCCAAGTCATATAAGATCCGCCGTGCCCCGGCCTGCGATACCCCGTAGGCGAACGTGCACACGGCGTCGAGCGCGTGGTGCGTGACCCTCGTGTGCGCCGGGTACGAGTCGCGGAACCGCGCGTGGCCGGCGTCGTCCCAGGAGTGGATGTCCTTGGGCTGCGGGACGGTGGCGTCTTTCTCTCTGACCACCGCGCCGCGAGAGACGTGACGTGATCGCTCGGCCCATTGGTTTGTTGGGTTGCCGGTGGGTTGTTGCACGCCGCAGTGGCCCAGCCAGAGCACGTCCCAGCCGTCGCCGTACGGCGATGTCTTGGGGTCTTCTGTCTTGGGCAGGTCCGCGAAGCTGAGCGGCGGAGGATCGAGGGTTTTGTCTTTCTCCTGCACGGTCGGGTACGTCGGGTCCGCATAGACCTTCCTGTCAGCCAAGGGCTGCAGCAGAGCGCGGCTCGCCAGGGCAAAGTCCCTCGCCTGTTCGCGGACCCGCACGTCCCAGTCCAGATCATCCTCAAATATGATGGCCGAGCTCAGGTTGTGCTGGACGATGTACCACAGCGCGTCCATGTGGGCCCGCCAGGACCCGCGGACCTTGCCTGTCCACCCTTCGGCTTTCGGGGGCATCGCGGCATCGGGGACTCTGGCGCCGTCGACTCCCGGGAGGAAGGTGAAGCGCAGCCCTGTCGTGGCGCCCATGAGAGTCATGAGGTCGCGCTTGTCGGTGCGGTCAGGCATGTTGATTACGATGAGTTCGGCCACCTGATGAAGGCGAGTAGTCAGTATGGAGCGGGAGGAGGTTGGAGGAGAAGGAGGAGAGTGGGCTGGTTTATTTACACCAAGGGTCGCATTCGCCGCGTCGTCCACTGATAGGTCATGATGGTTCGTCTTGCCCTGGCTTATGGGATCCACAGGCTGGTTCGAAGGAATGGATAGGACCTGGGAGCCGGTTGGAATCTCAGGTCTGGGGTCAACGCCATCCGCACGGTGGGATGGTTTCTCTGAGCCAGCATCGACAATCACAGGAGGGACGAAATAGGGGGTTATATGGGGTGAAGCCTGCCACCGAAGGCCGGTCAGCAGTAAGATGATTCCCAAAGCAGCCACAATAGCAGTGACCCAAAGTCTTCCGAGTGGTCTGCTGGGAAAGATTCCAGACATTGTATAGTAATTATAGCTAATGGCTTGGTGGGAAGTCGGTGTCTATAAGATTGTGAAAGCGAAACAGCTGAAAATCTGGTAACCAGCGGATGTCCCTGGAGCCTGATTTCCATAATCTCCTCATCCTCCACGCCCATGCGGTGTAACAGGAGGACAGGAGCAGGGTAACATTGAAATGACTTTAGTGTGTAGGCTGAGTGTCTCACAAGATTCGCCTGTTTTGTGATCCCCCTGACGCTTGAGACACGAGCTGGGCGAGCCTCCCCCCTATGGGAGGTAATCCAACAAAATCTGGTTCCAGTCAACGGGACCCCACGGCGTGCCTGGATCCGAGTCTCTCCAGCGAGCCTCTACCTTGCGCAACAATGTATACATGAGCTGTACACGCGGGAACCCAACGACAGCGGTCCAGCCATGTACCAGGGGGCGACCCGATAGCACCGGCCTGCACAAGGCGAACATGCCAAGAAGCCTTTCCAACATTTCCGGTGGCCACAGCGGCCTGACGGGATTGGTTTCGAGGTCCCGGTCCGGCGCGATCTGGAATGGGGCGCCCCACATCCGGGTGGCCAGCTCGGCGGCCGCGACGGCAAGCATGACGTCCGAGCTGCCGTCGTCGGATTTTTCAAAGCATTGTGCGATTAGAAGGCTGTCGCGGACATCTTTGCGGAGCAGGTATGGATGCTCCTGCTTCAGGGGGAGACCTCTCGGCCATTTTGGGCAGTTGATGGCTTCCCGGATTGTGGACACTGACGCGCAGCGGTATGCCGGGCCAGAAATGGGACCCCATATGAGCCATTCACAATGAATTTTCATGTCAGGTTCAGGGATGCGGAACTGAGGGACGTGGAATATCCTGTTCCGCAGCATGTTTTCATCGCCGAAGGCCCAGGTGTCGAGAACCGCGATAAAGCCACAGTCCTCATCTCTCAAGAGGACCCGTTTCTTTGTGCGTTTAGACCATCGTGTGCAGGCGAAAGGAAGCGCCGTTAGCCAATCGTGTGACCACGAGCTGAATGGGGTTGGGGGAGAGTTTTCCATGCGAACATGCATCTGGACCCGCCATTGCACCCTCCATGGCTCGATGTTTTTGCCGAGTTCGATTTCTGTGTCGTATCCTACCACAAACCCGTGTGGAATAATGCCCCCGAACTCGTTCACTGATAAGCCGCTTCCTGAATAGGCATTGAATCCACGAAACAAGAAACGTGGGATACGCAACCCAGGGGCATAGAAAGGGTGGTCGGATGATGACATTATGATCGGACGATGTGCTTCGAGGAGTTCAAAGACGTTGGATACGTCCAATGATTGTGGTGTTGTCAAAATAATCAGTCAGTAGAGGGCGACAGAAATGAATTGGTTGAGATCCGTTGTTTCTGCTTTCGGATATTGATTCACTTAGGCGGTGATTGATTGGAGTGAATAAAGGGGGACGAAGAATCCCAAGGTTCAGTTTCCCCCTTAACGTTGAAGGAGACCACGGACATTTATACTTGGATTTCATTCAATTACTCTTCCCCATTAGTTGCTCTTTCCAAGAAAGTTGTTGTCTTTTCGCACACTATTCTCACTAGTGAACACTGGCGCTGCTTAGCTTAGCTGCCAAAGTCCAATCTCACCATTTCCGTAGCTCTTTCCCTCCTTTTCCAGGTTATGTCCCCTGATAGCGTCATACTAGCTCCTCTGCAGTATTGCTTCAGCGAACATTTTGAACGAAATTGAGAAAGTTTCGCGCACCAGACATGATGTCCAGCAGACGACGTCCACAATAGTGAACAAAGGCCCACTGCTAACAAGATTCAGGCCAAGGTGTTGCAATCCGCCTCCTTCTAGATGGCAGGGTCCAATCAAGAAACTCTGGATGAAGTTTGAACTAAATCACGATTCAAACATATTCAAAAAGAATTTGGATACTCGCACCGGAAAAAGCGGATAGTACACCGGTACATTACAAGTACAAATAGAAGACTCACCTAACCACGCCCAATGCCCACACCCAACACGTCTTCTCAAAACACACACCTCCATAGCACGCACTCCCATACACACACTCCCACACTCTCATAGCACACACCTATCCCTTATACCCAGTATCTATACCTATGCCTAGTTTGTAGCTATGATATGTGATGTACCGGCGTGCCCTCTGTTTTTGCCGGTGCGAATATCTAATTTCTTCAAAAAGTGGCACTTACATGTGATATGCGCCATGGGTTGCCCGGTTATAAGTACTTGAATCATTCAGCTAAGATCATATCTTCCCAAGCCAAATAGGGACGTGGATGACTCTTCAGTTCTCTGCAGCTCTTTTATCATCTGGCCCATGGCATTGATGAGGGCTTAATCTAGTTGCAGTTCAAATTCGGAGGGGATGCAAGCAAACCAAGGCAGACTCAAGAGGATGGATACGTGCATACGGTGTACGAAGATGGTATGTTCCTTCACTGTTACGCTGTCACGAATGGGGCTTAGATAAGTCAGTCAGAGAATTGTACAGCAAAAGTCTTGAATTTGTATGGTATATACAGAGAAGCAACACAACAGTTTCCAATCCACAATCACCCAGAAAGCGGATCTCGTCCCCTAGTCACCAAAACATCCACCGACGGCTTACTCAAACACGCACCCTCAAGGTCCTAGGAACCCGAGAGCGCAAAGGCGTCCGGGCCGGGAACCGCTTAAGCGCGGAAAGCACGGCGGCGCTTGGTGCAGGCAGAGGAGTCGTCAGACCCAGCAGCCTCAGTGGGGGCGGCAGCGGCAGCGTTGGCGGCGACCGAGGAGGTGGTGGCCGCAGCGCTGGAGGCGGCAGGGGCAGCAGAGCTGGAAGCAGCCGAGCCGGAGGAGCCAGAGCCGGAGGCGCCGCCGACGACGAAGTCGACGCAGCTGATGTAGGTCTGGTCGATGGAGCGGGCGTCCCACCACCACTGGAGGGCGCAGCCGCCCTTCTCGGAGCAGGTGGCGGGCAGGTCGGAGGGGATGGTGACGGAGAAGTTCTCGTCGCCGTCCTTGACGCCCGTGGCGGTGGAGGCGTAGCTGTCCCAGCTGATGAGGGCCTCGCCGACGACGCTGTTGGCGCCGAGGTCGATGACGGAGACGTTGGCGACGCCGTCGTGGGGCGCGGCGATGTCGACGACGAAGGGGACCTTCTCGCCCGCCGTGAAGCTCTGGATCGACTCGGCCGTGGCGTCGTCGAACTGGTAGCCGCGGCACTGCCACAGGTGGCACTTGGCGGCGTCGAAATCGGACTGCGAGGTGCCGATCTGGGCCATGGTCTGGATGTTGCCGTTGTTGTCCGAGGACTGCATGTTCCAGACCTGCTCACCGCAGGCGGCCTTCATGGCATCGCCCAGGGGACGGGGGGTGGGAGAGGTGACACGGCCGTGGGCCGAGACACCGGCGGCGAAGAGGGCGGCAGCGGAGATTTGCTTGTACATCTTGACGGATTTGTTGGGTTTTGAAAAAAGGGGGTTGATGTTGTGGGATTTTTGGAACAACTTGTTAGGCTCGGCCTGTAAGTGAGTGTTGATTTTTGTGTGAAAGAATGTTGTCGCAAGAGCTGGCTTGCTAGAAAAGAATGGCGGTTGGTCCAAAAAGGGGAGAAACTGTAGTGAAGCTTAAGCTGAGGCTGAAGATAAAGAGAAGAGCCAAGCTGCAAGAATCTCGAGAGAATCAGCCGACGTCCCTTTTGTATTATGCTGCTGGTCCCGTCTGCCCCCGTCCTCCCCCCAGAGGAGACCGAGGAAGACCCGCCATTATCGGTGTGAGCCGAGATGAGTTGGCCCTGGAGATCCCACGAAGTCTGGCGCCCCCTTTGGTGGCAGTCGGTTTCATGCGCTACCAAACGGATGACGAAGTCCTGCTTGCGGCTCTGGGACAGGGCGGGCTCGACATGTCAGAATTAAACGCGAGCCGGGGTATATTCAGGGGTGTATCAGGGGAGGCGAGCCCATGTTTGGTAGGCGGACGAATCAGACGAGGGCTGGACAAGCGACGAAACCAGGTGCGTGGGGCTGCCGTGGCACTAGGAGGGCCAAGGAGGCTGATTAAAGTCACATCCCGACCCACTGCATGGCCGGGATGAACCGACTCAGCCGATTCAATCACCAATGTTTGGTCTTCCCTTGGGTGCCCCGGCAAAGAGCCTCACCTGGGCAGGTCGATCATAAACATCCCAAAAGTCAATTGCACGCCAAACGATGTTCGGCCGAGTCGATCTCCCGCAATAGAAACATCGTCAGGAAACATTGCAAAACGATGCCTTCAACCCCAAGCAGAATAGCTCTCACTCTCCCCTGAGAAATGGCATGTTTGCTCGGATCTGCATTCCTCCTACCTATCCCATCTCGGTGGGATTTTTCGCCCTGATTACCAAGGTTCCTTTCTAGCGGACTTCTCGAAGCCTGGAGCAATCTTTGCGAGGCGGGCTCCCCGCGTGCAGGGCGTGCCGCCGAAGGAGCCTCCTTTTTCCTCGGTCACGATCCATGGTGTTTCAGGACAAGCAGGGGAAAACCCACACAAGGGGGCACAGCTCCCAGCGATGCCCCAGCTAGATCCGTCCCATCTAGCGCCAAGCCCAAAACACTGACCGCACCAATTTGCAGTTGGGAGATTTTCTCCGAAAGTCGACGACGAAAAAAGCCTTGAGGCTGACCGTAAGATGCCTCGGCGATAAGAGCTGTGAAACAGCCACCGGATAATTTGTGTAATCTGGAAGACGTGCATAAGACGAATCTTGTTTGCTTCTTCGCTCATGTAAAGCCTTCGAATTAGTGACAATCACCAGGAATCATTATCGTCCGCTCGCAAAAGGCATGGGATGAATACCCGCATGCTGGGACCCCAACAATATTCTAGTGGCCTGCCGACTCGATCAAGATACAAAAAGAGGCTCTTCTCAAGCGACGAGGATCCCGCGAGTCGGAAAATCTCCTTTTGGAACTCCGAAGCCCGGCCGTAGATTAATCTCGTACGTACGGCTCAGCTAGTGGACCTGGACCGCTCACTGCCTCCTGGATCCGGTGTCGATCAGTGCGAGCCAAATACCAATTAGCAAGGTCGACCTGTCACATCGTTGCTTGTTCCACTTCGGCGTGCCGACGGCGAGTGCCTGGCGGGAGCGATGCGGGAACGGGATGCTCGAGTGAGGGGGATGGATGCCCATGCCTCTGAGACCACTTGACGGACAATGCTCTTTATGGAGCGGATTTCCTTCTTCCTCGAGAGAGGCGCCCTTTTCTGAGCCCTTCCTCTTGCAAGCGGGGACCTTAACGCCATGCCATGCCAGCCCCCTGGGCAGTCGAGATACCTAGGTATTTTGGTCCATTTCCCAGGTCAACAGCCAGTGAGCCCTTTGCAGTCAAGGTTGTTGAAGCAACTCAACTGTCACGATACTCGACTGGTGCCACGATAAGAGCCCAAGGTTGTGCTTCTAAAGCGAATACTTCTTGGGCACTGGTTGTTGCTCTCTTTGCGCAGTGGGACCAGCGTGCATCATTGTTGGTTGGCTCGTCTCTCGATTCCAAATGTGCACGCGCACATCGAAGTTCGTTTATCAAGCGCTCGCAGTTACCCTTTACCTGCGTGACCGTTGTCAAACTTGAAGTTGTTGGCTGGTTACCATGGGTTAGTTCACTTGTCGCTCAAACAGGACCGAGACATTGTCACCCGACACAAGCGGTTTTGGGACGAGGGTTTGAGATGGGTGTCTTCATCGATGTGAGTTTGGAGTTTGTTGTCGGCTTCGCCTGAACAGGACAACAACCACGTCGAAGGTGTAGGAAGTCTCCTGTATTGACGACTGCGGATGTTCATTGTCCATTGATATGATGGGTATCGCTGGCCGAGGTAGACCTGCCAATATCGTGGGCCTCCAATGGAACATCAGATGGTGTGCTCAGGTGTTGACACCAAATGGGCTTCTTGAAATGGTCGTTCGCAAGGAGTGGACTAAACAAGGTGTCGCCGCCCGCCGTCGAGAGCCACCCGGGCACACAATCTCGCCGGAGAGCTTCTTGGCTGCGAGACTCTCAACGGCGTGGTAAGCATCAGATGCCCAGTGTTGGTCGCTGAGCAATGTCGCGCTGTGGGCAATTCCTGGCCGTCGTGTCCAGCCAATGATAGCATATTGCCCCTAGATGTCGGGAGTCGGGAGTATAGCAAAGGTCGATCAGAGCTCAGTGGAGGCCGTGGCAACTTCTGGCTCGCCGTTTTACTGCGTTCGTCCGGCAGAGGACCTTCAAGTAGCCACGGGCCTGCTGTCAAAGTTGTATGCAAGCAGAAAGCGGCCGAGACCCAGACTCCATAAAGCGTTATCAGTTTCCCAGGAGCCGCTTGAAAGCATGTCTGGGGCGTCAGGAGATATGTCTAGCGCGAGAGCCGCAACCCGCAGTCTTCCTCCCTGTCGTCCCAAGCCTGACGGAACATGTCGTCTCAAGAAAGTATCCAAAGAGTCGAGGCATCGAAAGATGGGCATATTGAGAATTGTCCAAAACCCGACCAAGTTTGAACATGAATTACAACTTAACTACAAAAATTACTTAGTCTATTTACAATGCGCCCCAAGGAGTGTCAATTGGTCTCCTGAAGTGTAGAGACCCAACAACGCCAGGCTGGAAGAGGCCCAATTGGTTACCGTCTCCGAGCAGAATGCCTATTAAATGAGTGTGTGTCCCCGCCCGTTCGCTTGTTGACTGTGCACATAAATCGTCATGTCTCATAAATGGTGAATGAGCGAGAGCATTTTACGAGTTGGTGATACGCGTGGGGCGCGAAGCGGGCGCCTACACATCCAACATGCTCTTGATCTGCTGCGGAGGCGAGGCGAGGGAATTACTAGTGTTGGCGCTGGCGCTCCTTTCGGCAGTGGCCGGCCTTGCAGCGGGGGCGGCAGTCCCAATACTTTCGTCACTGCGCTGGCGACCCCGTTCCTGCTGCTGCGGCTGTTGCGGCGCCTCTGGATACGGTGGAGGTGGTCCGTCAGTAGAGAGGTAGCTCACCCGCTCAGTAAAGCTCTGTGCATTGCCGGCGTTGGGGAACAGGAGGCCTGCCACGGCTTGCATGGCCTGCTCTGATCGGCGGCGGTCGTTGCTGCCGGAGTACGTGGTGACGCCTGGTGTCGGTCGTGCTGCGCCGACTCCGCCGGCATTGGAGGTGGTCCGTCGGACTTGGCCCGCCTCGATATCTACCGGGGCATTGGTGGAATCAGCCTCCCGCGTGCGAACCTCATGCATCTCATCGATGTTTTTAGCGGTGGCTCGGCCTCCGCCGACCTCGCGCACATTCCTTGCAATACGCTCGCGCATGGTCTCACCATCGCGCACTTGGCCGTTGACTCGCCTCCACCAGGCTGGCTTCCGAACAACGCCCAGCTCGTGGTCTGCCTGGGCACCGCGGATCCGGCGCTGACGGATGAGTTCTCGGTCCTCGTTGGGGTTGAGGAAGCCAGCGACGATCTGTACGAGCATGATCAACAGAGCCGGCGCGTATCCACCAACAAAAGTAGCGACATTGTCCCCATTTATGTCCATGACCGAGTACTCGAACTTCCACGCACTAAGCGCCTGGTAGGCGACGACAGCAAGGGCGAGGGGAATGATAAGCATGAATCGGTATGGCGTGAACTTGATGAAACCAAGAGCCCGGTTGAAAATGCCCCTGTTGCGCTCCTTATAGTGCTTGATGGAATGGCGGAGGTAGTATACAATGGTCAGCCAGCACATGAGGAGCAGGAAGGCTGCGGCCTTGAGCCTGGCGTCGGTTGCGCCGGGCGCGGCCCTGGCCCAGGTCTGCTCGACGGAGCGCTGCAATTCCAGGCTGCCCCAGTTACGTGGGATGCCCATGAAGAAATCGAGCCACCACCAGAGGTAGAAAAAGAGGGGCACCCAGAACTCGAACTTTGCCCTCTTGTCGTCCATCTTGAGGCGGAAGGGGTCTGGGTCGATAAACTGTCTTTCCTGCCAGCTGCCCCAGTGCCGTACGGCCTCCCACACGGCGGCCAGTGAGCACAGGTTCATGAGGAACCAGAAGAAGGAGGTGAGGACGATTGGGATCTCGGGGAGGAAGTAGCGGTCGACGTCGATATTTGTGACGAGGCTGATGAAGCCGGTGGCGCACATTGCACACATCCAGTACCACTGCCATCTCCTGCCGACGGGCCTGAAGCGCTTCTCGGTGGGTAGGTACATGCTGCCATGCTTTTTGAGGCAGATCAGGGTGAATACCAGGGCGAGCCCGAAGACGACAGCAAGGCCGATGCTGATGAAGCCCCTGGTCGATATAGGCATTATGGGCGAGTAGCACGATGTGGTGTTGAGAAATGTGCCGTTGGGGAAGACATATTTGGGAGTGTAGTCACCAAAGGTGAGCAAGCAGCGGGAGCCATTGGACAGTGTGCCGTTGGAATAGAGGGTGAAGTTCCAATGCTCGAGGGCGGTCAGGTTGAAGTGGATGCCCCCAATGATGGTGTCTGTGGCGTTGTCGCCCTCCTTCCAGGAGATGATGTCCCTGGCGTCGAAGACGGGCATCGTGTCGGCGCCAATCGGTGTAGGCAGTCGATAGTGTTCGCGGTGTCGTTTTTGGGGCAGTTCTCGTACGTCGGTTACCGTAGATATGTCGGCTCAAAGTGGTGCAAGGCGTCGCAATGCGCTGGATTGATTGGATCGACTCGGATACTAGCTGATAGCTAGGAAACCGCTGACCGTATTTCAATGAAGAAATCGGTGGGCTCGGAGGACAGGCTGGCTGGCAGGCAGAGAGGTTGACAGACAGACCTGTTGTCAGTATGTCATGTCGTGTCGTAGGCTGGACTGCACTGGAATGGAGTTCGAGCGATGAGGAGAGGAAGGTTGCGCTCGACCGCCGCTCTGACGGGAATGTCAAAAGTCAGTTGCTACTACCATAAGAGCCGAGAGTCCGAGGAAGCCGCAAGCCAGTCAAGGTTCAGCGTCGAAAATCACTCAACAACAGTGCAGGCAGGCCAGGCCAATGGGAAGGCGGGGGGCATTGGGGATTATGGGGTTATCCTTCCTAGCGCGGTGGATAAGCGGATAAGCTCGCCAAGAGTCTGAACGCGAAGGACGTCATTCCCTTGAAGGTTTGTTTATGTTTATTACGGTCTTACCACAACATACGTGTTATTTGTTCCAGGTCATCTATGGGACATATTGAATTGTGATGGTATTCCCGCGGACAGGAAACGATTTGTTTGAAACTGTAGCAGAAAACCCCATGTTGGATAGACCCAAATGTCAGCCCTGTCTGGCATTTGCCTACCTAGCTGGGTACATGGGTACACAGTTACATGGGTACATTGGATGACTTCATTTTTGGGGCTGCCATTTGACATGGGGGAAGGAGCCCTTGGGGACTAATCCCTGTCGCCCCAAGGCTGCAAGTGGCCAGGGCTCAAGGTCCTTGAAGCCAGATCGTGGGGAGCTTTTCGGCTTCGAGTTTCAATCGATTTACTGCCAGGTAACAGCGATTAGTAGCTCGAGGGCCAGCCATTGATTGATCCAAATGTTCGCAGACGTTTCAACAGCCTGTGCTCGATAATTGATTCAACCACTATTACGCTGTCCGCACACAAACGCACCTCACAGACAGACTGCCGAAATGGACAGTCCAACAGACGGCCGCGACGAGGAAGAACCCTCCTACATCGACTACGAGACTTTTGTCGCCCCAGACTTCTCCCCCTCCGCCTTTGCAAACACCCTCGTCCTCTCCACCAACAATGCAAATGACACCCCTCTTGACCTCTCTACTCCGTTATCCCGCGTCCTCTTCGACATCCAGGAGATCGACTCCCACATTGACCTCCTCACCACCCGCTCCGCCTTGCCTCTCCTCACACACACAAAAGACCAGACCGAGGCCAGCGGAAGGATTGTGGGCGAGTTGGACGGACAGATCAAGAGCCTGAATGACAGCTACAAGCAGCTCGAGAAGGAGGTTATTCAGAAACATGCCGAGGCAGACGAGGTCAGGCAGGTTGCAAGTCGTCTATGGGAGACCCTGAGGTTGGGACGCGCCGTCGGTCGCTGCCTACAGTTGGGACGGCAGCTGGAGATACAGCACGCAGAGCTTGCGGTCGGGACGAAGAAGGAGGACCACAGGACCCTGGTGCGCTGTGCACACACCATACTGTCGCTGCGGGAGATTCTGGAGCACAAGGGCTCCGGTGACGAGGGGCAGGGCTTGGATAGGGTCGACAGCATCCGGTCCCTGCAGGAAAATGTCACACAGCCAATCGAGACATCGGTCAGGGAGACCAGCGAGAGGATAATACGCGAGTTCTCCATGGGGACCGCCTCGGGTTCCTCCACATTCGCCCAATCCGAGGAGACCAAGGCCAGGACGATATCTGCCCTGTCAACACTTTATCTCCTGTCTCCCACGACCCTTGAGAAGGGTCAGAAGTGGTCGCCCATATGGATGCTGCGAGCCCTCGAGGCCTACCTGCGCACCCAGCTGCAGAGCAGCACCTCCACCCTGCGCGACGCCTTGGCCGCCCTGCCCAGGCTCGAGCGTACCCTGGCCGAGGTTGCGGCAAGATGCCAGAACATCGTCGCCCTCGAGATGGTCCTAGAGGCCACCAAAGCACCGGCACACCCACTACTGCCGCCGGGCTCTAGCACCGACAAAGGTCACGGCAACTTGCTCCACCCGCTGCTGGCCTACCTCGAGACCGGCTCGCTGCCCAGCTATTTCTGGCGAACCATGGCCGGCGGCTTGTCGTCTCGCGTTCAGGAGATCATCAACCGGGGCGGAGTATCTGCGCGGACACTGAGAACAAACAAGGACAATGTTGCGGCCGTCATTCGAGAGTGTGTCATACGCGGCAGCCAGCCGCCCAGTGCCATGGCCAAGACAAAGGGTGAGAGGGCGGCCGGGTGGGACCGCGAGGTTGCGGTTATGGTGGGCAGTGTGACAGGGAACCTGGGACGATGATGGCTCAGGGCTGACATGGAAATTCAGTCCCGCGACGAGCAGCCTGTGTTCGCTCGGTCTGACGCTATTTTATTCCGACGCTGTCTCATGATACCCCCGGAATGCTGGATTTTACGATCAATTTAATGTTCAATTGCGGCTATGGCAGAGATCGTAGCACCGAGACTGTCCCTCCAGCCCAGTGACGCTCTCCTGCTCCGCGAAGGATACCACGTGTCCAAGAACATCTCGAACAGTCTACCATACACCAACCCGACCGAGATTACAACATGTTCCCAGACATGCATTCGACGAAGTACTGGACTGGAAAAGGCTTAGGAGCTAGGACGGCCGGAATCATTGTCCCACCTCGAGTTAATCAGTTCATGGCTTTTCCCATGATCAGCCAGCGGCACCCGAGCTATTGGCAAGGCAAGACATGCCCCTGTCCCCAAATATTGCTCATTGGGATCGCCGGAAAAGCACCACGCCGCCGAACCAACGTCATCTTGGGAAGTGTCCAAAGCTCTGGACCCCAGAGACCAGGGCCTGGATCTCACAAAGATCTGCAAAAGAAAGTTTCTCACTCAGAATCACTATGGCACCCTCCTAACGACTTCGAATGAGCCGTTCCTCATGTCATAACCCACAACCAACCACTGTGAACGTTGTCAACCGCCAGCTCGGTCACGTTCAAGGTTGAGAAAACCTCGTAGGAGCTGGCCGGGAACTCGTTCGTCCCTAGGAAATGACCGCCCGTTATTTTTGAAACCGCGTGCTCAGCCGCCCGCGGCACCCTTTCATCCATCTTGCTGGGGCCCAGCGGACTATTCATCGAATTTGCTTGAAGACTTCGGCTCAGGTGATAAATGCAGTCGACGAATGTTCTCAACAGAAGGGCCTATCAACTCCTAAGCCCTGATCTAGTGCTGCAAAATTAGCATTGTAGTCAAGGACATTGTGGGTTCCTTTTTTCAAGATACCGTGTGAGCACCAAGACTCATCGACACGCCGCCTCAAAGGCCTTTGAGCGAGCAAAACTTCGAGAAGTCTGCCATAAGACATTGCAAAGCTCGTCTTTGTCTGAGCGGGACTATTTTCGTATCACCATCCAGCCAGCAACCTTCCCACATGACACCATGAGGAGCAACTCGGTCTTAAATCGTGCCGCGGCCTTCTTGATGGCATGTTCGCTTGCCCAAGTTGCCCAGAGCAATATCATTTTCCAATACATTCGTTCTTCATAACACTTCAATTGACTTGGCGTGACTTGTTGCATAATTGACAACCCCGACTCCTCAATAAAAACAGGACAGAACAACACTCTTATTCAACGATGTCCAACGTTAGATTTGCAGGCCGAGGCGGCCGCTGCAACCCCAAATCATCAACTGGAAGGCGTACACAAGGGATTCTTGACGCCCGTGTTCAGAAGCTCAGTGCAAACCAATGCGCCTTAGGCAGGGTGTTGGGAAGGGCCAGGTGTTCTCATGACTGCACATGTCACAGCTTGGAAAGCAGGCTCCGCGCTCAGCTGCTGAGCCTGGCAACCCACCCACTTGGTGCACCAATCTCCTTCACCCTGGACTCGTTTACCTTTGAGCCCGCCGACGCAAATCAGGTGGCCTTGTTCTTCAACACATACGGTCACCACTACCACATTCGCAAATTCACCCTCAACGAAAACGTTGTCAAACTCGACACTCCAGAGCAGATCCTGCCTTATATTGTCGCCATCAAAAGCCTTCCCTTGCTCGAAGAAATCTCCTTCTCCGGGGCCTCGATAGGCATCTGGGCTGCCTATTCCCTGGCAGAAGCCCTGCGATCCAAGACGAGGCTGCGCCGTGCTGACTTCTCCAATTGCTTCGCCGGGCGCACAACGCGCGAGATAGCCCCTGCGTTCGATGCCCTTGTCTCGGCGTTCCTCGAGCTGCCCGCCCTGGAATCCATCAGCCTCGCGGGCAACGCCTTCGGCCCAGACGTCGAGTGGCCCCTGCTCCGCCTGGTGCGAAGCCACACGCCACTGCAGGAACTCGACATCAACAACCAGGGAATGGGGCCAGAGACTGGCGCCGCATTCGCCAATGCACTAGTAACTCTGGCCGAAAACAAAGCCGCCGTCGGCGCACAGCCTCTGCGGACCTTGCTAGCCAACCGCAACCGCTTCGTGCAGGACGACGAAGAGCCGCTCTCCGGTATGGCCGAGTGGGCGGCGGCGTTCGCGGCGCACCCGAACCTGCAGACTCTCGACTTTGGAACTAATGGCATCCGGCGCGACGGCATGGACCTCCTCGTGTCACAGGGCCTGGTGCACGTGAAGGACATCGAGGACCTCGACCTGCAGGACAACATCATCACGCAGCGGGGAGCCACACATCGGGCGCTCGCCGCAGCTGTCGGGGGCTGGCCGAACCTGCGGTCCCTCAACCTCAACGACAGCCTGCTGGGGTCGCGCGGCGCGGCGCTGCTCATCTCCGCGCTGGCGGCCGTCCAGCCCAGCAAGCTGGAGTCGCTCAAGCTGGCGGGCGACAACTTGAATCCAGCCAACACGGTGGCGCTGGCGGGCGCGTTCGAGCGGCTATCGGAGCTGCGGGAGCTGGAGCTCAACATGAATAACATCCTCGAGGACGACGAGGGCCTCGCAACTCTCAAGATACTGCTGCAGGAGAGAGCCAGGGAGAGGGGGATCGAGACGCGGATGGATACGCTTGAGGATTTCGACCAGTCGCAGCCGTCGCAGTAGGTTGGGTGTTCATGCATGGCTTTGAATATGTGTCACATGGTGGCTCAGTCTTTTCTGTCATTATTGTTGCCTTGATTGTATTGTACCACGGGCCTGAGGTCCTGTATTCTGACCCTAAATTGAGGGTTTAATTACATGTAAATGCACAGCATAATAGAAGCAAACACACGATTTGTTGATCATCTCATCTGATCATATTTTATTGGCAATGATATGTCTTCCCTACTGCTCCAATTCCTCTCAACTGTTTCTTGTTTAAATGTATGTTTCGCATAAGGAATAACTTCTGTGTGTAAACACTCATGACATGTAACATGTTATGGGTTCCCGGGCTGACCTTGATGAGGACGCACCTAAGACGCCAGCAGATTGCAATGTCGCATGGAAATCTCGCGAGATAAGGTGGCAAACTTACAAGTGATTGGAATATCAGCTCCAGGACACCTCTCAAGTTGCGGCTTTCAAATAGCATTCGAACGCAGTCTGATGCTCTTAGTGAGTATGTGATCTGCCATTCCGTTACATCCATCCTCCACACGTTGAATGAAACACATGTCACAAGGTCCAGGAAGTTGTTCCCTTTCTTCCCCCAATATCTGGCCAGCGGTGGACTCCTGGTATGGTGCAGGAAGTTCACGCTTGCTTGGCAATGTAACTGCGTCCCTGTCTCTCGGTGGCGCGCATGCTTCTGAGGTCGTTTCCAGTAGATGAGGCAGCGAATGGCTGTCCAATCTATGAACTTTTTTGAATAACTGATTTCACCTTCCTTGATGCAGTCTTGATCTACCTGGCCTAAGTGAGCTAGATGTTACCGTCGTCCATGACCGACCGGAGTATATTAAAAGACCCGTGCGCTGCTCAGCTCCACTCCATCATGCGCTACGACGAATGCTTTAATCTGAGTTAGAGCTGTCAGGGCAGTGCAGTATAATGCTCACCTAAGGGTTCGATCAACTGGAGGCCAGTGATTTCTTCTGAATTCGTTGTCCTGTCTGATCATCACGTAGATACATACTGTGACAGCGCAACGGCCACCAGGATGAAGCTCGTAGACACGGAATCCCCACAACCTTGTGTCGGAAACAACCGCCATGTTGGTCGAGAAGAGAAGCCAGAGGGTACGGCCGCGGTTACATACTTCTCGATTAGAGTTTCACAGTATCGGTAGTTGCGCTTGGTGCGTTGGCGATCCATTCGCTGTCAGTCCACAATGCCGGGCCGTGCTCCCAATTCCGGGGAACTGGCCTCGGGAAGATCCCGACGTCTCGCTGCAGGCAGGCTGCACCACCCTCTGCAAGCTCTGACGGGCCGTTCGGGCCTTACATTTACAATCAAGCCTAATAATGAGGGGAGATGTCCAACTGGATTGGCTTCCGCCAAGAGTAAGACAGCAACGCATGTGACTCCTTTTCAGCCATACAGATCAATTGATATCTTTCGCAGGGTAGTAATTGAGACTTAGCCTTCATATGAGGCATTAAGCGAGCCACCTCGCTTAGGTGCTTCCCTTGCGTCTCTCATGGTCTTGCTAGACACTGCGTATGCAATGGGAGTGACTGAAGAAGACGCCAACGCTGATGGGTATTTGGATCGATAGTAAACACAACTGAGACGGACCACTTGACGTGGCGCTATATCTATCTACACAGCCGTCACAATTACAACGCTATACCAGTAAAAGATCGCGAACGCGGGCTGGGAGTTGTCGTCCGGCCCTCTTCCACCGTCACGTCCCTGGTAACCAGAATGTTCGTACGGAGCTGCTCGTTGGACACCCCGGAGCCTATCAACCGCGACTCGCTCCCGCTCCTGTCCCTCTTGTCGTCGCTGTACCTGACCTTGGCCCTGATGGGTGACTTTGGCTCCTGGGCGCTCACCCAGGCCGAGATGTTGTTGCTGTGGTACAGAGCGCCGTCGTTCTCGAGGTCGTTGGCCCACGTCGTGTCGAGCTCGATGTTGCCGCCGTCGTGCTTGCTGCTGCCGCCCGTCATGACGGCCTCGGAGGCCCCGCTGCCCTTGGAGCCCTTGGGATAGCCGCCCCCGGGCACCTGCAGCCTACCGCTCTTCTTGGACCGCAGCGCAAGGACGTTGCTCAGGCGGCGGCGGCTGCCCCCGACGTTCGAACGGCTCTTGGCGTAGTACCCGGACGTGTCCCTGACTGTGCGCAGGCCCAGACAGGGGATCCATGAGCCGATCAGGTGCCTGACGGTCGGCAGGCACGCGCACAGGACGGCGCAGTTGAGCTCCACCATGGACCAGATCGCCCCTGGGGCGCCGTAGAACGAGGGGTCGCCCGCCTTGACCACGGCCTCAAGCTTTGTGGCGCGGACAATCGAGATGATGCACGTGCTGTTGTGGAATGAGATGTCAGAAAAGCCGAGAAGAGATTGGTAATACGGGATGACTGGCTGTGGGATGGGGTGACATGAAGCTTGGCTGAGACCCTGAGAGTCCCATACAGCTGCCGTATGGAAATCATAATGGAAGAGGGTGTGCTCAGGGCCATATAAGCCGGAGCCTAACTCCCCGGATTCTTGAGAGTTTTGATCCCTTTCGCAAATTTTGGCTTTCGGGAAGTGTAGATGTGAAAGAACTGGGGAGAGAGAAACCTACAAAAAGCCTAGGCAGAACACCATAATCAGCAGGACCCTCTGACGAAGGGGCAGCTGCAAAGAGTTGATGAGTGGTATCGGCAGGAGGAAGACGCAAAAGTCAGTGGTGATATTGATTCCCGCCGCAATGTACCAGATAGTCAGGCTGTCGAGACAGTGAGGCGCGAGACTCGGGATGAAGACGCTCGCCGGGCTGCAGGCGAACGACACGAGGATGGACTGCGCGACGTTCCATGAGACCGAGAAGCAGATGATTATGATAGACACCCTCTGCAGCCAGGCGGCCATGAAGATGCGCCTGTACTGGAGGAGCAGGCTGATCTTGACGCAGCAGAGGGCCCAGATGTAGAGCTGGATGGCGGCGAAGAGTGATTTCAGCTGGTTCATCAGGTCGTCCGGACTGGCCAGCCAGTAATGCCTCCCCGTTCCGTAGTGTCCCTCTGCAGGAGCCGTCAGCCACACGCACAGAAAATGGGTTGTTAGTAGTATATGAAGCATGGAGTCGACGGACCTAAACAAGTTGCGACATTCAGTCCAATCGCAAGAACCTTAAATAGTGGTTAGCTTAATTAATTGCTGTCGAGATCAACCAGTTGGGAAAATAAACATACCTGCGTGACGCATATCATGAGATCATCAAGGCCAGCATTTCGCAGCTGTATGAGTCTCGTGTACATCCGTAATATGACAATGACTGTGGTGATGAAGCCCAGAGTAGCCGACAGCCCGATCATCAGCTCCGACGACGACTCATGATCGAGAGAGTGGTCGGGTGCGTTGAGCGACATGGTGACGGCGGCCCGAATAGGGGCCCCTCGACGAGTGTCAGTCTCTCAGGCCGCGGCTGAGGAGACGATTCGTATTCCCCCTCGTGGGACAAGGTATTCGACGAACGAACGTTGTTGTGAGGCGGGCTCCTGGAACGCGTGAGGAGGAAAGGATCGATGTGTTTTTTTTCTTTTACAGGAGAGAGCACATGAATATGGCCACGCGGCTAACTCAGGAACGGTGGAGGCCAGGGGTCTCGATTTAATACACCAAGCTTTCTTGCCTTTGTTCCAGCATTAACACGCAGAATTCCAATGAGCGCGCATAGCGGGAGTGTTGACCCCAATACCACCCACCATCTCGACTAGCTCAGTTCGCGCCAACCAAGAGAGGACGGTGGCCCGCCCAATGCAACCTGGGTTTAATGTCCGAGCACGCTACTAAATTGGTGATGCGCGATTGCTGCTAGATCTTGTCGAGCCGGGAACGTCGCTGTCGAAGAATGGCTGTTAGTGCGGCGAACCTGCACCCAGCCGGTTCCGGGACAGCCCCAGGGCCACGCTCCAGGCGAACTGGCATCTTGCATGTGCTGAGGTCGCATGGCTTGCATGGCAGAGGAGAGGAGATCCCTGTGAGGAATGTGAGAGAGCGCACCATGCATGTCTGGGCCGCAGGTGCCCGCGGCAGCAGCAGCAGCTCGCCTCCTGCAGCATTTCCTGCAGCATTCCAAGCGAGACCTTCCTCCGGCAAGACCCACGGCGAGCCTCATACATGCGGCATCACAGCCCGTGTTTTCAGGGGTGAGTACCGGCTTTTTGGCACAGCGGACGGTGTCATGTGGCGGGTTGGCGAGGGAAAAAGGAATGGAAGCGATATATCTTGCATATACGGCCTTGATGGCCCGAGGTGATACGACAGTATAGTGACACCGGCTGCGCAAATCGTGCCGGATCCCTATGTCTCGCCACTATTCCGTCACCAAATTCTTGGAAGTTCATCCTGAATTGCGCAGGCTGCCGAGCCCACGTGTGACTCCGTGTGTGCAGCTGCTGCATGCACGTGGAGAAAGCCACCCTAACAGGTATAATTGAGGGCCTAACATCTAGGCGGGCCATACAAGAAAGACATTTGCAATATGTAGGCGATTAAGAATTGCCTGCATGTTGATGGCCGGCCTCTGGCCGACACTCTGGCTCTGGCTTGCAATAGCACGATGTGCACGCACGCACACCTCACTAACAGAAACTTTAAACCGTCGATGGGTGGGCGGGCACGGGTTGATGGGCAGAATAGAGTTTGAGCTGATATCATCGGTGCCCACTCTACCACCTCGGTGCAATTACAATTTACGGGGGCTGCAGCACGGTTTTTTGACTCAGGTGGCTGGATCCCAGCTCCGGTCTCTTCCCCGGCCCGTGTTAATTGGACGGTGTAAGCAAGAATGAACTGGGGGCCCACACGTTCCTCGACGCAGATGGCTTTTCCCATCCATTCCCCTCCCCAGCCTGGAGGTTATCCCAGCGACGGTTTCTGCGGGGGGTCAAGGACATCATCCGGAAGCAAATCGGCTTTATAGCCCCGTCAAAGTTACATGAGTGTCACCGTGGCAATCTATCGTATCATTGTCACTGTCACTATTCAATAGCGGCTGTGAATCGGGAATAACCACATAAAGATTCGTCAATGCCCTCGACCGTTGGACGGTTGGACTGCCACCGCGAACCACACTACTATTCCAACTAGAGGCCGCCAGTCTCCGAGAATGGGGCTGTCCAACCTGAGCGTTCCATGGTTGGCCCTCGGCATACGACTCGTCATCTGGTACCTGTCCCCCGATCTTGAAATCGCCTCGGTCCCAGACTCCCGAACCCCACATTGTCCTCGTCGGCCCTGACAGATTCGAAGACACGGGTGGCTTTGGCGTTTGAGACTTGCGGCTGTTTATCCGGTATCAGTGTCGGCACCAGCAACTCGAGTCTTGCAATTCAGGTTTCCATCTGGTAGGGGACGACCCCAGCTGCCCATTTGAGAAGTTGAGGGAGGTCTCTGAGTCGTACCATACAGCTACACTAACTAGTACACGATCTGAAATGGGACCGGATCGGCCAGCTAGCGCCTGTTAACGTCGATTTGGCCCGCTTCCTCGGAACAATAGCTGCCCGACAGTGGGAATCACATACTACCTAGGTACTACGCGTCACAGACTGCGCACCTACTACCTAGGTATGTAACAACCCAGATTCACGTTCTACTTGCCACATGGAGAACGCCGTCTTGGTCTTGTTCAGGGCCGTCTCGACCATGAGCATGAACAAAACAATAGGAGCAGCAACATGCACTGCTCCCTATTTACCCCTGCGCCCTCGGCACACTTGGCGAACACCCCGGATGCGCTAGAGACCGTTGAGGTAGCGGAGAGCCCGTGCCCTGGCTCGTTCAAGTCAGGGAATCGCTGCCAGGTGACCCAGGATCCCCAAGTGATCTTCTCCAGGATGCCCGCCTCGATCTCGAGAGCCCGCCGCCGGCCGAGGGGTTTGGACAGCTTGGAACCCCTCGCACTCCTAACGCTTTCAGGGACCGACTACCAAAGCACGCCCAGTCAAGGAGATTACAGAGGCTGTTACGTTCCTACTGGCCGAATTTTCGATGGCGAATAATAAAAGTAGAGCAGACCCTGGGGTTTGTGCCACCCTATCTCTTCACATAAAGTCGGGTGAGCCTCGGTAGTGGTACCCGATGTTGGACAGGCAAAGGCCCCCCTCCTCCGGCAGCGGGTAATGTGGTCTGCCAAGTATGTAGTTGTTGCTGGGCCGCATGTGCAGTAGTCGACTGCAGATTCAGAAACGAGGGCACTCACTCGTCGCCCAGTCGCCGTCCTATCCACATTCCGATGAAACGTCTGAATAGACCCTCTCACTGCTTAGTGCTACTCGGGATCTGCCAGACCCAGGTGCCTTGGCCTTTCGGGATCCAGACGAGATGATTCTGAAACCAGACTCGAAGGCTTGTCGTTCTGGATGTCGATATCGTTCGCGGTGGGTTAATTCATTAGGCTGATATATCCATGCATCCTGATTTATATCCTGGCCTGCACTATGTGGTGTCCATCTGGGGTAGAGATGAGATCGACTCGGGTTGTATATTGTCAACAACCCTCAAACTACGCTCAGACATTTGGCGACAACCACCATCACCAACCACGTCTACGCAATTTTCTCAAACCTGGCTGTGTCGTTCGATATTCCTTCTTTTCGGCCGCCTAATGTGTCAAGTATTTCCTTCCTATTGGATGAATGGAAGATGCCCGCTCGGCGGCGTTCCTTGATGTCTGACTGACAGGGTATGGGCCGAGTGGGGAGGGGTTCGTTTGACCATTGCCAACTGCAGCCGTCTGCGCCACCGAGAGCGACACACCACAGGATCCTCGGCGCTCGCTTCGACTATCTGGGTGCTTGTTCCTGAGGGTGGGTGGGCCTGTATGGTTTCATAAGGGTCTTGAAGTGGCTGACTCCGAACGCCCACCCAACTGCGAGAGGCGTTCATGACATGTGCAACCTTCCCCTCCTGTCCACGTGCTGCAGGCCAAGGGGGCCTCAGGGGCCGAAGCAAGTCAGAAATTTCTCCGTGGGAATGTCTCGTTCTGGCGCACATCCGGCGACACAGCCGAAAAAAACAACACCGACCGATGAAGCCGCCGCACGTCAAAAATTGACACGAACTCTCTCCAACGCGTGCGTGCGTGCGTGCGGATGTGGGGCCGCAGTTGCACTCCGACGGAGAGCCGACCAATGTGCCGGATGGCACGTTTTCCGTGGTCTCTCTCGCTCGCTGCCCGTTACAGTAACCACAGGGTGGTATCTCGCTGGTCGGGGACGACTAGAAGCCCAGATTAGCGTGGTTGTGAATGGGCACTTGAAGGAAGGCCAACCATGTCGACCGCGGCCGTCCGGCTGCAGCGGCGTACATCCGAGAAGGCCCCGGCGTGCGTCTGGCAGTTCTTGGGTGTATCCATGCGTTTACCAGCCACTATCCAACATCGTTACCGTGGCTGCGATCATGATGATGACTCGTGTTTGGTAAGTTCCATTCCCCTGAGGGAGCGATCCGAGTGCAACTAATCTTGTGTGTCTTGACAGCATCTGGGCTCAGAGCGGCTCTCGCGAACCAGTGACAAGGTTTACATCACAATTCGGCTTTTGGGAATTCCCCCCTGAATTTCCAGATGCAAGAGAATATTCTGTAGCACCTGAAATCAATCTGCTATCCGATGCGACCAATGATAGTAAGCCAGCGGGAGATATTCGGCTCCGGAAAATCCGCATCCTACTTTCGTCGAGGGGTTGACCCGGCTCGTTGTCGCGCCAATTGGACGGAATCATCTCCCGGGTAATGACTAGAGAGAAGGCACGCGTAAACAGCACGGCAGCCAAATCTAAAGATTGATTGACCCTGTCGATCGATTATAGTAGCGGCGGACTTGGCCCACTAAATTCCATCCCAAGCGAGTGAGAGTTGTTACGCGCAGGGGAGCCGCAAGATGAGGCTGTCGGATGCGTCAGAAGAGATGTCGTCGATTCTTCCTCTGGTCTGAAGCACTCCTGAAGTCCGAGCACTCTTCCCCCAGTGTTGATCTCCCTCGTCGCTACCAGCAGGCGAAAGAGTTGGGAACTCCTGACAGGCAACGGCATCCATGTGCACCCAGTCTTTCACACGCAGCACTATCCAAACATCCCAACTAGAACGCCCTCGGCAGCAAGCCACAATCTGCGTCCAGTCTGGCGCCCTAACTTTTAGAACGATTCTCCGCGGTCTGTGTCCTCTGTCGAACCAGGTCGGCGGACCGCGCGGACGGGCGCGAGCTAGTGTCCGGCCCGTAGGATGACCGCGCCTGAGCATCTTTGGAACAAAGAGCTGAAGATCGTCATACGCTCGAGTCAACAAGCGCCTTTTGCGAGCATCGGACCTAACGACCACCGGCGCTGGGTCCGCAGCAGTCCGGGCAGGTTCCAAATCAAAGCCACGGGAAAGCGACGAGCCACTCACAATGTCGTGTGTTGGGGAAGACCAAGGTTTTCTTGCACGACCGGGCATTGATCATGTTTGGCTTGGCATGATGGCTAAAGCCCACAAGTGAAGTCCTGCATTTGTGCTTGATGCGAGCATACGCCATCTAGCTATCACCTTGGTGCCGACTGTGGCCGTGAGCTGAAGTCAGACGAAAAGCAGGATTGATTTCACGGGTGAGATGAGATGAAACAACATGGACTCAGCCGGCCCTCTTCTTGGAGTGAATGTGACGTTTTGGCAGCGAGCCATCCGAGCTTGACAGGACCTCGCGATGCCTGTGTAATGCTGTCATGGGCGCCCAAATGCAACACCAAAACCCTCGAGCTGGATCGGGCAGCTGATGCTGGTAGATGCCATCAGTGCCAGACGGGCACATCGCGCACCAACAAACCTTGGCTGGCCTGCCGATGCCCCTGAAACGAACAATTCGAGCCACGCCAACACCAACACCTTCCGATTGGGGTCGTGACTAGTTGCTCGCATTCGCATATCTGAGTGGCTTGTGAAAGAGTTCGCTGGTAGATGTCGATCCCTGAACTAGCCTGGCCGGCGTGCGGTCACGAGTTTAGCGGCAGATTTCAGCCGTTCTTGCCTAAATAAACCATACATTGCTCGCTAGCACAGCGTTGTAAGGGACGTATTGTAGAAATGATGCAGAGTGCGAAACAAGTTAGGCCCTTGTTTGTAGAAGTTGTTGTCGAGAGCAGACGGATACCTATAGACTTAACTCTGTGATAGATAACAACAATAAAGTGCAATTCTTTGGTAACTAGAAGAAACCCTCCGTAGGAACCAGGCGCTTGAGCCAGTGGGGAGAGGGGGAGGGGGGCTTCCCCAGTGCAGGGACAAGTCATCAAGTGTATAGCGAACAGGGCAGGGTCGAGACTCATGAAGATGTACGCAAGTTCCAGGAGCTGTATTGTACACAAAACAGCCACACATCAACGGCCGAGTGATGATCAATTGATGCTAGGTGGAATACGCGAATAGAGAATCCTCCGGGTTTCCCCTAATATTAATACAACCGGTCAATATCTTCGAGAATCCAAGATCCGTTAGCGGGATGACCTACCAGGTGAGGTTCCAGTTGGTGACTAGGTTTTGCATTTTCCGTCTTCGTTTTCCCGCTCTTTCGACGTAGTGATGGCTATCATCCAAACCGACTGATGTGTCCCTCCTCGCCCTTGAAGCTTTCGTGGTTGGCAACGCCAGATCTTATCAATGTCCTCATTCACTCGGAGGACGAACGCATCCATAAACTCCCAGCCAACCTTGGATCCGGTATGTCAGAGTTTGGAAAAGAGCACGACAAGTAGAAATCGAAACGCTGGTCGGTTTCGGGGTATTTCTCTTCGCGGGCAAGATCGTAGAAGAATTCGTTACCGCCGACGTTATCCGCTTCAGAGAGAGTCCTAATGTATTTGCTGAAGCCGTAGGTCACTTCAAACTCCGCCCAGCCTTCCCAACCGCCCTTGGTTAAGGATGGATCGTATACAACATCCTTGATCTTGTTTAGCACTTCAAATACTCGTTAACCAAGCCAATTTTAGTTTTTGTTCTGAACATTCATGGTATGCTAATGCTAGCAAGTGGTGCGGCTGAAGAGGAACTTGAAAAGACAGCACGATTTGTCTGGAGAACTTTCAAGGGTACAAAGTGCAAAAGGCTATAATTATGATCGATAATGAAACCTGTTTTCACCAGAGGGAGCGTAGGGGAGAAAAATGTTGAAATACATATTGATTCCACACTATGCTGCCAGTGAGATTCTCGAGTGCTGTTCATTGGGCGTTTGAAGCGACCACTCCACGTCCACCAAGGTAAGTAATCAAGCAGGCACCTGGATGCAATCTGTTGCCCAGCTAATGGTGTAGCATTTAATCCCCTGGCTAATAACTGGTCGTTGACAGGGAATCTGCTCAAGAGAGAGCTAGCTGGACGACCTTTACAGATCTGACATGCAGCTAGTCCAAGAAATATCCCATTACAACCCTGTTTTAAATGGTTCACATTTAAGCCACAAATATGCTGTAAAACGTGACTTCTCATCAATCTTCACCGAGCTGATTCTTTGTATCCGTCCTTCTTGGGGTTGGGGTCCATTCTCGTAGCTGCAACTCGGCTCAGCTCAGCTGGTCTACAGTAAGACAATGGAGCTTACTGTCTGGCTAGGCTGTAGTCTGTTCCAACTTCAGTTGCGAACACAGCCAGTAGGGAAACAACTATGTGCACTGGAATGAATCATTTTGGAAGTCGTCTATGTCTATGTGGCAATCCAATAAGCCCAGCGGTCGTTTTTCAATACCGTGCAATGCACAGGGGCAAGGCTGTGATGGTGAGCATCCTTACATTGGTCCACCCGTCTGCATGTGTTGCTTCAAGCATTTTGACACGCGTTTTCCAGGCCATACCCCATTAGTGAAGTGCTAGCATTCGTGTCGATGGTATCTGCTCCAGCGTTTTGGGTCACTTAAGCTTGACAAGTTCAAGTTGTCTCAGCCTTGGAGATCAGTTTACTGGACAAGGGTTTTATTACTAGACTTATACCGGCTCCCTAATGCGACAAACAGTTGGAAAATATACCTGCAACTCGCTTATAGCTCTTAACGTTATGATTTCTAGGTGCCTACTTGAGTTCCGTTCTCCGCCAACGTGCCATTCATTTCCGACTTAAAAATGTGGGAACTATATATCCGTGATAACACACTGTACTCAATGATAGTGTTGATGACTCCCTTGCTCTCTTGGTCTATATTTCAAACATCCGTGCCTACTCACACGCATCTTGACGACGATTCCAGTGCATCACACACCCCAGAGCTCATTTGACCTAGGGGCGGAATAAGTTGGTGGCATGAAAAAGGCTTCTACCCAAAGACTCCTGCTGCGATTTGGCGTCAACAACACGAGTAGGAATCAAGGCAGTGACCTTGCAGGCAAATGAGTCAATGAAAATTTTGCCAGCCATGAAGGCGCTGGCGACACCTGTGCTGTACGGAGAAGGTGTTACAATGTCATGCTTGCCGACGACAGTTGCAACGAACTCTCTGTGGATTCGGACGAACTGTGTCCTTTGGAATCAGCGACTTTGGATTTGAGGACAACAAGGCGAGAATTCAGCCACATACTTCCTCGAAAGCTTCGTAGATCCCATCCTGCTCGGCGGCTGAGAACCCAGGAGACATTCCCGACAGCATAACAGTGCATCTACTGACTTGATTTACCACGCTCGTCATGCCAGAGAAGACTATCTGTATGATTTTGTCAACAACAGAATCGATCGTCCTCGTCGGCTGAGGAAAGACTTTCTGGGAACAAGATCATACTGTTGTTCACCACGACCGTCTTGGCTGCATGGTCAGCGTCCGATGATTTGATGCGAGCCTGGTTGAGGCCTCAATGACGGTCTTTGCTTTGGGCCCTACGGCTCCCGAGCCGGCAGGTGGCGGAAAAGTTTGAGTGTCCGACATGATGGCTATGATGTTATGAAGGCGATGATCCTGTGAGGAGCCCTCGAGCACAAAATATGGAATCACTCAGAATAGCGCATGTGTGTGTGCAAAAAGCACGTGATCAAATTCAATGTTGGCGTGAAAGAACCCACGGGAGAGGGAAATGGAAAATAAGCCCATTATATCATGCTGATGAACAATCAACAGATACCAACATGTTTCGCACACAGGTATGGAATATTCGAGACTAGGAAACCAGGCTAGCTTGTCACGCTCGTGAACAACCCTCATTATGATCATCTTGCGCGTCGACATTCGCGCACGTTTCGCCATGCCAGACTCAAATTGCTTTTTTTGGTCCCTCTCGGAAACCCCGAGACTCGTGAAAAGGCGACGTTGAACCTATCCGGCAGCGGACCGGGTCTCAATCAAGGGTGTTATAAGCCTAAGATGACAGCCCTTGTCGCAAGGCGAGGTTGCAGACGAATAGGAGGTGTCGCATGCAGGGTCATGTCCATTTTCGTCTCTGCATGCCACATACATAACCTGCACCCCGTCCACGGCCGGCGAAATACACCAGCACGCCTAACTTTCCGGAAGGGAGGTTGAGAATGTGTAAATTTCCGTTATATGTCCGTTAGCATGAGACATCCACCCAGCTCCCTTCGGGGATGCCGATAGGTCCAATCTGTAGTAGCTGAATATGAACTATGTCTTAGGATGCAGCGTTCGGAAGAGCAAGTTGTCGCCGACGACGATGCAGTAGGCAGACGACTGGCGGTCGGGGGGACTGAATATTAAAAGAAGGAGAACGCAATTCCAATTCGGCTACATTTACATTCGAAACACCAAAGCTGTGCGCCCTTCCTGTGCCCTGCACCTGTCTCCTTCTCCTACACCACTTAACCATTCCTGCACCCTGCACACTTCATACATTGTTACCGTTTTAAATCGCTCCAGAGAAGGAGCCGTTCATTACTGGGCACTCCTATAAATCTGCTCTACAAAGGTCAAAGTTCTTCAGGAGGAGGAGGAGTGCTAGCACGGTGCCAGTACGGCTGAGGTACAATTCAAATAAATCACTGACGGATGGTATTGACCACAGTGGCTGCCCTGGATTTGAAGTCACATTTCTCTGTCACTCCGGACAAGCGGATTGCCTCATCTCACAGATCGGCCCCATCACCTCAAAGGCGACGAGCTAGTAGCTCGACCGACAGAAATTTTCGAGCGCCGCTGATGCGGCTCACAAACCGGCTTCATCAACATGTGCTTTGTAAAAAGAGTCATATATTACGAATGTGGTCACACAAAATCTGAGCATACGGAGCCATGCAGCGACTCATCATGTCAGTATAGATCTGACCCTTTACCACAGGAGATTTACGCTTGGGAGTCATGCCCGACATGTAAGTTTTAGACATCAAGTGATAATAGGCCATAATCGGGTTGGATGAGTCTCTGCTAACAGTAATCAGGCCCATTCGTGGGACCACATGATTTAGGGATGAAGGATCTAAGTATTCAACAGAGTCGTCATTAGAGATATCAATATTATGACCCAATATTATGACCCAATATCATTGGGAAACACGCAATATATCAAATCTCTATACTTGACCAAGCCGGACCTTTTCTCGCTGATAACGCGGGGCCCGAAAAATATCGAACGAGGAGCTTAGGAAGGGCGATACTGGCCACGAATCACAACGATTGGATGCGCAATGTCATCCCAGTCGCCGAATGACTATAAGTTGGCTACTCTTCATGGTAGCGTTTACGGTCTGTACGCCTTGATGGATAGGTGCAGGTGTAGGTCTCACCAACGCCTCGTGGAGAGAATTACTGGCTGGTTAGACTTGGTAGATGGTGTGCTTAACCTAGCCTATCGCCCATTGAGATTACCTGTTTAAGTGCACGCCACCTAAAATTTCATAAAGCTCCTGCCATCTGTCCCTCAAGGAGGGGTTTCTTTTTCTCACTCTGCAAATCTGGACCCTTCTTTACCGCTGGCTGACGACCCCATCCTCGAAGGTGGTGCCCTCGAGTTCGGGAAAACATCGCGTCCCGACCATCTCGAGGGGCTTTGTTGGTTGCTCCAGCTCACTCGGCCCAAGATATCCGCAATCCGGATGTAGCGCGCGTGGTGAAGAATTTTCGAGTCGGTCTTCGTCCTGATGTTTGGTGTCGGCTGGTAGCTTTCCTTGTCTCCTCCGTCCCAGGAAAAAACACAGAACACACATGGCTCCTAATGCCACAACACAGCCGACAACAATACCACTTATCGAGCCTGCGGATAGCATCCCGCCAGACCTCTCGTTGTCTGTTGTTCCTGTGCCGGCGAGAGTAGTTGTGCTGCTCGGTGCAGCGGTCGGCGTCGCAGTTAGGTCCGTGGATCTCCAGTTGATTTGTATCATGGGTGCCCGGGCCGTAAACGTCTCAATCGTGGTCGTGTGAAGAACCGCGGTGGCGGAAAGTGGGTATGTTATCAAGGCAGGAATCATGCTGCCTTCCGAATTGCATGTCGCCACAGCCATCCCGGTTGAGGTGGCGCTAAGGGAGCAGCTTGCTCCAGCTTTAGAGTTGAAGCATGTATATCCACTGTGCGGATGTTAGTTACATATGGTCAGCTCGGAAGTGCCTGCTCGAGTAAGGTCGAAGGGGGGGGGGGGCGCGCGGGGCGGGGCGAAGCGGGCTCAAGATTTGATGACATACGTTGGGCAACAACCTACTGCAGTCTCCCCTTCCAGCATCACAAACTGTACAGGCCATTGGGCAGCACCATTAGCAGTAGCTGTACATGCACTAGTATAGCCATGAGGACAAATTAGGCCAGGAGAATAGAAGCCCCATCCTTTGAACGGCGGATTTGGAAATGTTGCACCTGCGGTTGTCGAGGGCCAGCATTGGGTGGCGTCAATCTGCAGAGTCGAGTCAACAGTCCATTAGATCGAGCTAGTCAACACAAAGGCTGGGATGCTTGTCGTAGCAAGAAGCGAAGTGGAAGTTGAGGTGATTGGGGAGGCGTACCACTTTCTAAAGGGACGCAAACTTACCACGCCGTTGAAAAGGGTAGGTACGCAAGACTGGCCACGAAATCCGGCCTTGCCATCCCAAAAATCGTCAGGAGGAATACAAACAAGCCCGCATAAAGACGGCGCTATATATATAACGTCCCCCCGCCTAATCTGCCGCACCCCCTAATCTACTACACCCTCTGCCATTACTACCCCTATACTTTCAACCCTTATTACTTATTAACTGTAATATATAAGCCCTCTTCTATTAATATTTTTAATTTATTTAAATTATTATTATCTTTTAATATCTTATTAAGCCTAATCTTTATCCTTCTTATTACCTTAATATTAGTAAAAATTTTATTTAGGTTTATTTTAACCCTTTTTCTTATAAATTTTTTATTAACCTTAATTATTACTTTTAGCTTTTTATTTCTTTATAAGGATAAAATTAATTAGGTATCCTTATTATCCTAGCTCTTATAAATCTTATAAAATAAAAGTTATAATATAGGGCTTAAATATTTTTAATAATTATAAATAGTTACTAAATATTTTAACTTTTAAAATTTTATAGAAATTATTTATATTATTTTTAAAGGTAGGGAAAACAATTAAGGTATAGAGAATTATTTAATACTTTAAACCCTATTATTCTTTTTTCTAAATATAGCTTACTTTTAATAATTCTTAAAAAAAAAAAAATTTATAAATATATACTTATTATTAATAAGTTATAAGCTTATAATTTTTTACTTAAAATATATATTTAATTGAATAAGTATTTTAATTTAAGCTAAATTATAGTAATATAGAAACCTTTTTTTTACTATAATTATTAATTAATTATATACCCTTAATTTATTTAAATAATATTTAAAAGCCTTTTTTAGTAGGATAAAAATTATTATATTTAGGGGTTAAAAAAAGTATATAGTATATATAAGTAAAAAGAGTATATATACCTTATATTTAAAATATTTTTATATAAAATTAATAATTATATAGGTATAATAACTATTAATTATAAAAAGGTACTAATTATAAGGGTTATTAGGGGCTATATAAGGGAGGAAGATCTTTTAAAGTTACTTAATAGCTATTTTTTTTACTATTTACCCCTTTTTTTAAGTAATAAATTACTATTTATTATAATTTTTAAAAATATTAAAAAATTACTACTATTATAATATTAACCCTTTAAATATAATTAAAGGGGGTAAATATTTATTAAGGGTATTAATATACTTTATAAAAGATATTTATATTTAAGAATTAAAATTTTTCTAAATAAAAAGGCTACCTTTATTATAATTAAAAATAAGGGTAGCTTTTAAGTAAATCTTTATAATACTACCCTTATTAATATTTTAATAATTATTTAGCTTAATTACCTTTATAATATTTAATTATAATAGCTTTAGCTAAAGCTTAATATTCTTTTTTAAGAATACCTTTAATTAAAAAGTTTTAATATATTAGCTTTTATAGCTTTTAAAAAGGGGGTAATAAGATATAAAGCTAGAGAATTATTTCCTTTTAAAAGGGTAAGTATTAAGGGAAAAGGAAACTAAATAAGTTATAAGGGCTTTTATATTTACTTAAGTTAATACTATACTTAAAATATTTTAATTAATAATAAATTATATTAATTAATCCTTTTAATTATTAAAAATTTTTTTTAAATAGCTAGTAGTATTATAATAGCTTTAGGTATTATTAAAGTAATAGTAAATAATATATTTAAGGATATAAAACTTTTTACTAATTACTTAAATTAATATATTATTAATAATAGTAATAAGAGTATTATATATTTTTACTTTACTTTATATCTTTTTTATAATAAGGATAATATTTAAAAAAAGTTTAATAATTAGAAAAAATTCCCTTATAAAGATATTAAGGAGTATATATAGGGTAGGTATAAATATGTATAGATGTGAATGTGGGTATAGAGTATGGTAGATTAGGGGGTATGGTAAAACGGGTGGGGGGATGTTAGTAGTTAGTGGGCCTAGAATTGTCCTCGGCTGGCTCACGACCTAAAGAGATGAAGAAGTGGTCATATTGAGACCGTAGTGCGGACAAGACCTCTGAAAAAGTAATCTGCGGAAATTAATGAAACAAACAGCTGGGGAATTCCCAGTGAATATACTCAATATACGTAGGTAACCAGAAGATCTGAAGAAAGCACTTCAGACGTGGAGCCTCGCGGCCGCCAGAACAGGATTCAAATGAGAATGGCAGACAGAAAAGCGACCAAGGGGACCTCAGCATAGGAATGAAAGTTAAATATGCGTTGTCTGTGTTGTACAAGACAATAACCGAGGGGCCAAAAGGATGCCTGCGCAGCTGAGGTCTACGTGCATGAACTGTCACACGGGCGCCTAGGTCGCGTTTGGTCAAACCACAGCGGCTACAATGCTATTCATATACATCTATATATAGATGGTGCTTGACCGCGGTCTGGGTATCGGTAAACAACAGCTGGGCATAGCTTGTGGCACTGGCCAGGTACGCGTATAACCCCAACATATTGGGGTTAGTGTAACCACATCCTCGCCGTCATGGAGACTAAGTATCTAATAAACATTTTACAGTGATGTGCCCGTACAATCCCATGCTGGTAGACGGCTTCCAGTACGGTGTAAAGAGCTGAGAATGAAGTGCTTTGACTCCATGAGGATACGAGGCCGCCTGCAAAAGAAAGCCATGTGGATGTTTATTGAAGACTTTTAGGGGTCCTAGAACGCTTTGGCGAAGATCACTATAGACTTGTTAAATGTTTGGGCGGAAATCACGCTGATATGATGGATTGACTCGTATTCTACGTTTTGTGTCATTCGTCTCTAAGGCGCGGTCCCTAATTCACAAGACGGCCAGGTTCACATCTACTGAGTGAAGGGTGTGCGGCCTGGTCTGCATGAGCAATTTTTCGAGGGTATAGTGGAGATCGCTGCGTGGCCCTGATTTCAAAGTTCCCAGGGCAAAGCTACATGCCAATGTAACATTTCCATGATCAAGCACGCAGGATTCGGTACGACTATATTACACGGTGAACTCGGATCACAAATGTTCGATTTCGTGCAAGTTATGAGGGAGTGAGCATACGGTGAAATTGCTGTGCCACCCCGCATCATGTTGATTTTAACCCGGCATAACCCCCCCCCCCTGGCTGTCACGAGAGGGATACAGAGACAAGGTAGCTATCCTCAATACGTCAATTCAAAGTAAGACAGCGCTACCTTCTATGTAAGGGAAAGGTCTAGTCGAAATTGTCGTAGAGGGGTTTTAAGCCTGAGGGGTGTGGGGCCCAGAGCCTTAGTGAATGCTAGCAGTCACTGGTGCAATCACCCACACACATACTCACACTGGCCGTGGGTGAAAGGTCATCGCACCAACGCAGATACGGATTTTGGACAGCCATTTAAATACAAATTGAACAGCCCACTGTCCTAGTCCCACTCTTGCTCATGGCCAGGCAGCACTCTCTTTTGTGCTTTAAGGGACGACGCATCTGCCAGCCAACGGGCCCGATGTCTGACAAAACAGGTTGGGGCAACAATTGTCGGGGTTAGATTGGCACGGTTCTAGGCGCGCTTGTTAGCCAGAGAGACCCGAGACCACTCAAAAGACGTGGAATGGCACTTACGACGCCGCGTAACACAGTTCTGTCTTTCGGCCAGGGCCGGCTCCTGGAGCTCTGCTGCGGGTACCGCAGCGACAGCGGCAACGAGGAGGGAGATGATAAGTGAGGCTTTCATTGTGTCGCACGTTGCTGCTCTGGGAATGAGGGAGTTGCTGTTTTGAGAGAAGGGGAAAAGGTATTGTAGGAATGGGATGGACTGATTGAAGAGATGAAATTGAGCAGAGGTGGGAAAGAGGGAATCGTGCCTCGTATTTATATTATTGTGTCTTACCATTGATTAACTAGTGGATATCCTATCGTGCCCACCAGTCCAGACACTGACGGCCACGACGACGTGTCGCAGACGTAAAGATCCCGACCAGCAAATCTGTCAGAGATCCGATTACGAGCTGTCTCGTTCCGTCACTTCCGGTTGAACATTGTGTATACCTACTCCTAGCTCCTGGAGCTGTACAAGGTCATTCCGATAACCCTCGTCCATGTGGATCTCCACAGAGACGGCAAGACGATTGATTTCTGACAGTATCAGAAGCGACCCCTGCTCAGCGCCCTCACAAACCACGTTACTACCGTACTGTTCCTTTCCAATTCTACCCCTGAAACGTTTAACTTTTCGGTAAAGAGAATTTAGTTATTAGTGCAAGCCTATCTATAGATTTATGATATGAGATACTTCGAGGAGAAACTACACTAGTATACGGTGGACCTAGGTGGTCTGGTCTGGGTTGCTAATGTATACTTTTTCTCCCGACTAGGCCTGGATAAACTTTCATCCTTGAAATAATATAGAAGGCATAGGCTTGAAACACACACTACAGGCATCCAAAACGTTAAACTGTAACTTCTGGGCCTACTAGTGTATTCTGATTCATCAGCTCTCATGTCATAATTGTGGTGGTATTTCCGAGGCACCGCCCTGTAGTGTCTTTAGGTGGGAGCTCAGTTAGGTGTTGAGCATAACAGTGGTGGAAAAGCTGAGGAATGTAGGCTATTGTCCAAGTAGTCTCTTGATGGCCGTCTAATGCATGTGTCGTCCTGGACATAAACAACAGGAGCATATTGGAGCCCTTGTGCCTGTCTATTTTCTATGAAATTGATCCACTCTAGTTCGGGCCCGAGGCTCAAACAAGCAGGCGCCCGGCGAGCGGGCCAACACATGCTAGGCTGTAGCCGGACTTAGAGCGATGCTTATTAGTAGATGCAGTTGGCAAAGATGTTAAGGGCTGGGGGGTTTGGGTTAAAGCGGGCCTGGCTTGAGCCTGCTGGAAGCGGCGGCCAGACTAGCCGGCTGTTTTCTGCCTCAAGCAACCATTTCATTTTTTTCTGCCTCTCTAGAACGATTGCCGTCCTGGTCTCCGTTACGGCCGCTGCGATGGTCCTCCCGGCACAATCGGTGCGCGCGCTCTCCGTGAAATTGAAGGTTTCAAACTAGTATATACCTTCTCAGCTTCTCAGGGGTCCCAAAGGTTATTTTTTGACTTCACCACCGAAAGTCACGTAAGCTGCTAAACCACGCGAAACGCAACCTGGTGGGTCCATATTTGCCAATGGAAAAGGTAGAGTCACTGATCACGTAACCGAACGACCCCCTAGCCGAATTCACTAATTTGGTGTAAATCTCACTAAAATACTCTATACTTTTAAATCAATTTCTTAACCTACTATAAGCTTAAATAAAATAAAATAAATATTTGCTTTAATATTCAAAGCTTAAACTCTTTCTATATATTTTTTATACTTTTATAATTAATTTCTTTTTAATATTAATAAAAATAATAATTATTTATATAATATTTACATAGTTAAGAAACTTTTTAAATATTATATTTATAAAGATAATTTTATTATAAGAATAATATAGAGTTTTTA